>JAJAQF010000026.1:1736678-1789191 GCA_020510985.1 Pholidichthys leucotaenia | reverse complement strand
TCTATTTTTGCCTTTAATAAGAACAAAAAGTAATTAATTAAAAGAAGACAAAATGAACCTACTTGACCTATTACGTGGAAGTTATGGACAAAATTGCATCAAAGACTTCCGCCGGCTGGAGAAACTGGAGAAAACATGGGCACGCTTCAGAAACCACCTGAGATTTAACCTCCGTTGCAGAGATGAGGATGTTACACCAGCAAGCCTCAACATAAAAAATCCAATCCTGACCAAAAACGCAGAGAAAATTTTCAATAAAGCACGGAAAGACCCGATCAAAGAACCGATAAGAATGACGGCAAAGTGGACAGAATCAACAACCAGATCAAGGAGGAAATGGACATTTTCAAGAAACACTACCCGACCAACCAGGAAACGCAGGAGCAGATAAAGCACAATTAAAGACAAACACACACGGAAACAAATGTTAAGTGGGTCAAAAACTTGTCAAAACGCACACTCACGGACACGGAGAAAACGGTGTTGAGCAGAGGACTGAACTTCGCCATCACACCAGCCAGAATACCCCATGAAGAATCCATCCTCACAACAGAACTGGCGTGAAAAAATCCAGGACAAAGGGCAAAAAGCATCACTCCGGAATGCAGTAGCAGGAATCCTCAAAACAGCCAAACTACCACAAAGCAACGTTACAAAAGAAGAAGAAAATGCATTAAACTCACTCAAGACAGATAAAACAATCACAATCCTCCCATCAGATAAAGGCAGAACAACAGTAATATTGGACACGGAAACATATGAAAAACAGATGGAAACCATGTTGGCAGATGACAGCACATATGAAATCATTAAAACAAACCCCACAGAAGAAAAGAAGAAAATGCTAAAAGCCCTTCTCAAACCTCTATTAGAAAGCAAAAAAATCACAAAGGACGCATATGATCACCTGATACCCACAGCCAGCATCACCCCCCGGATCTATGGAACCCTAAAAATACATAAGAAGGATATCCCACTGCGGCCAATAATAGATGTCATATCCGGCTCTAGGGAGCCGGGCAATCAGAGCCAGGGGCAAGCCAGTGAGTCATGATATTTTATTCAGGGTAAAGGGGAAGGGATGAGGAGAGCACAGATACTCATGCAGAGGTACACTCACAGGTTGCACAGCGCAGAGGTAAGCAGCTCGTACCGGACGTGGGGGGTAGCAAGACGTACATACTCACAGCGGGATACAAACACAGGAATGCTGCAAGAGGAGTATAAGCTGACACCAGACGAAGGGGCTTCAGCTTAGCAATGTGTTTATGTCGCAGCCCCGAGTCATCGAGGCTGCTCCTATTTATCCTCATTGGCAGCGCCCCAGCTGATGAAGACTAATTGGCCCCAGCCGTCCATAATGCTGCCAGCTGGGGGCCAGCTGAGACGCTGCTCAATGGGAAGCAGGGATGAGGGAAAACATGGGCTGAGTGCCGAGACGGCATCTCAACCCATGGTGACAGAGCCCCCCCCTCAAGGTCGGGCTCCTGAACGACCAGGAACATCCCAGCCCCCCCCCCCCCCCACCTAGGGTGGGAGGAAGGGAGGCGGACCGGAGGGGAAGAAGCCAAGGGAAGGACAACACCAATGGGGCAATGTAGGGTAGCGGGAAAGAAAAACCCAAATACAATACTGACAAAACAGAATAATTAACCCAGGTACAGATGGGGAGAAGAACTGGGTCAGCACGCCGGTTACATACTACCCAGAGAGTACCAACCATGCGTGACCCAGAGCAAGGAAAAAAGAACCACCAAAAAGGTACAGGGCAAAAAATGCTGAGTACGGTTAAATAAAGGGGAACCTATACACAGCGCTAATTTAAGTACATACACACAGTCACCAAGAAAAGTGAGGGTGACTGGAACAAATGACAATTATAGAGCATGGTGTTATGGAAAACAAGGCACATGACTCTATAATGAACCAACAGGACAAAAAAGAAATACTGAGTGCAGGCAAAGAAAAACCCACACACACGAATATATAAATACCCAGTCACCTAAAGAAATGAAAGTGGCTGGAATAAATGGATAACTGCAGAGCATGGTGTTACGGAAAACAAAACATAACTCTACAATACAAAAAACGAGGCTAAAAACATGGCACAAAAAGTAAAATGCTGAGCACGAGCGATGGAAAACACAGCACTATAAAAACGAATCCACCAACAGGACAAAACATTACACCCGAGTGACCTTAATAACAAAAGAAAAAGTGACACCCGAGGTGAATGGCAGGCAGAGTCCAAAAATGGCCGAGATGGCTCCGGAGATCTCCCCGCCCATTGTCCAGCTGGCGAATCAGGGGAAGAGAAGTGTTCGGACGGCGAACTCTGGACCCAGATCCCAGGAATCCAGTCCACCGGCAGCCGAACCAGGCTGCCCAGAGGGAAACACAGACCAGTGGGGGGAACCAGATCACCGAACCGAAAGTTCTGTGGGTCGGGTCGTCGTCCCGCATCACTCAACCACCAGGACCGTTGAGACGGGCGAAGGATCAGAGTGGATCCCGGTGGAAGAGGCTCAGGGGAGAGCCGATGACGAGGGCGGCGGGCGTCAGGCCGCAGGAAAACGGCCACCTCCTCACCGGACCTGGATAATACTGGGGCAGCACCCACGTCGGACCCCGATCGGGCCTCAGGCGAACCCACGTTGGACCCCGACTGGGTCTCGGGCGAACCCACGTTGAATACTGCACCAGAACCGACCTCCAACGTTGAACCCGGACCCTCCAGCACCACGAGGAACAGCAACTCCTTGCCGGTGACCCTGGAAGAAGGCTCAGAAGAGAAAACAGAACCGGGATCAGGATCACCGGCAGCGCCAGAACCCGGCGAGACGAGCTCAGACGCAGCGGACGGCTGCACCCGGCTCGTCTCCCCTGGAGATAGGCTGAAGTGCTCGGGGATAAAAAGAGAGAAAAGAAAGGAGAGCACTCGCCTGATCTCGGGTTCTGACGCCGTCCAGGACTGCGAAGATCCAGGATCCGTCGTCAGGAGGTCGTTGTCAGGCTCCCATCTAGCCGCGTCGGGCCCCGCAGCCAGCACGATGGTCAGCGCAGCTTGAGATCCCTCCAGCTCAGGTAACCCCGCCGACGATCCACTCGGCGTGAAGCCAGAAGAATCTCGTCCCGCCGGACCGAACCGCTCCTCCGTGGAGACCCGGGGACGCTCAGTCGTCGGCGTAGACTCCACGCAGCAGTCAGTCCCCCTCCTCCGTCCGCAATGTAGCTGCGGAACCACAGGCCCTCTCCATATCCCACCACGTTGACCCGGAGCCGGGGACCGCTCGGCGGAGAGAGACACAGAGGATGCGGGATTAGGAATACAAGTTACAGCAGGTGGGGAGAGTTCAGGGAGCTGCGAACCCTGAACTTCTCCTCCAGGGATGTGACAGAGCAAATCATTAAGCAGGTGTGAAAAAACAATGACTTGCCTGCCCCCTGGAGGTTGAGTATCGCCTGCTGTAGTGGATTCTGCTTCTTCCTCTCCCCGCCCGGCGATAACGGAGGACCCCCCGGGAGTTAGTCTGAGGATCGCTCGCGTTGTCTCCAGCAGAGAGCTCACCAGGCCGGGATTCCAGGCACACACAGCAGTCAGGAAGCGCGTCGAGGAGGAGGGGAAAACAGCCGGGGTGAGCCAGCCCGAATGTCCAGGAATGACAGCGGGGGAACGAGGCTCAAGGGACGAGGCTGTAGAGTCTCCACACTGACGAGGCGAAGGGATGACAGCTGCGTGGGAGGAACGGTCCTGACGATAGCCCAGAACTGGATCCGGACGAGGTTCGTGCAGAGGTGACTCGGCGATGTGATGGCGGCTATTCCCAGGGAACGAAGCGAGGGGGAAACCCAGGATTTGCCGCTCCAGATCAGAGAACGAGGCGAGGAAGGCGCCGAGCACGGGAAAGCTTCGTAGCCCTGAAGTCCACACCATCAATCTCCCTGCCGCCGCCACATGCCCGAAGGTGGTGACAGGAAACACAGTAGAGCTCGCGACAGCCACTCGACCCCGGACATAACTGCTGTCAGCTGCGGCTCCTTGAAGGGAATCCCGAGTGACGTGGCGCAGGTCGGGGGAAGTCCTCTGGTTGGCGCGAACTCCCGGACTGGAATACCGGCAGGAACGGAACTCCGAAGCGGGGAAAGACGTCGCCCACTTCGACTCCCTGCCGGGATTTCCATCCACCCCGTGGAGCTTCTCTCGCTGTGTACCTGCAGCGTCTATCCTGGCACTGTCCTCCAGATGGTACAGAGAGTGAGGGTGACAGTCCAGGAGTTCCTCAGCACGGCCCGGATGCCAGCGTCTCGCGTTGGAGGCGTCGTGCAGGGTGAAGAGCGTCCCGTCGACAGCCTCCGAGATGGACCTCAGCTCGTCGCCCTGGCGCCGGAAGTGACTCCTGGGAAACGGCATGCTAGCAGCGCTGACACCCGGACAGAAAGGTACATTTCCACAGCGACTCACGGCCGCCGGCAACTCTTCTGGCTGCGACATACTGTCATATCCGGCTCTAGGGAGCCGGGCAATCAGAGCCAGGGGCAAGCCAGTGAGTCGTGATATTTTATTCAGGGTAAAGGGGAAGGGATGAGGAGAGCACAGATACTCATGCAGAGGTACACTCACAGGTTGCACAGCGCAGAGGTAAGCAGCTCGTACCGGACGGGGGGGGTAGCAAGACGTACATACTCACAGCGGGATACAAACACAGGAATGCTGCAAGAGGAGTATAAGCTGACACCAGACGAAGGGGCTTCAGCTTAGCAATGTGTTTATGTCGCAGCCCCGAGTCATCGAGGCTGCTCCTATTTATCCTCATTGGCAGTGCCCCAGCTGATGAAGACTAATTGGCCCCAGCCGTCCATAATGCTGCCAGCTGGGGGCCAGCTGAGACGCTGCTCAATGGGAAGCAGGGATGAGGGAAAACATGGGCTGAGTGCCGAGACGGCATCTCAACCCATGGTGACAATAGACAGTTTTGGATCAGTCATGTACAACTTATCAAAAGCTCTGGTTGAAATCATCAAACCCCTCCTTGGACTATCAGATTTCCACTGCAAAGACTCAAAAGAGCTGGTACAAGAACTCAAAGATATGAAAATACAATCAGACGAGATCCTCATTTCACATGATGTCTTTTCATTATTCACAAAGACACCTGTTGACGTCACACTAAATATAGTGCAAGAATGCCTCAGTAATGACAGTACCATTTAAAGACGCACCAATCTCACAGTTCATGACATACCCGAACTATTAAAATTTGTTGCAAAATTCACCTATTTTCAATACAGAGGAAAAAGCTACAGACAAAAAGAGGGATTTGCAATGGGAGACCCACTATCAGCCATTATGAGCAGCTTTTTCATGGAGGATCTGGAAAACAGAGCCATCAACACAGCACCTACACAATGCAAACCCACCCTTTGGAAGAGATACGTGGATGACATTCTGGAAAAAAAATAAGGAAAGGACACACGCAAAAACTCACTGACCATCTGAACAGCACGGACAGCACTGGGAATATAAAATTCACACACGAAGAGAAAGAAATGGCATCATAGCCTTTCTGGACATGAAAATCCACCACAACAATAACGGTAGCATAAAAATCACAGTCTACAGGAAACCAGCCCACACAGATCAATACCTACTATGGACATCAGAACACCCCACAGCACACTGTTACGATCCGAGCGCTGAGTTCTGCCCGCGCTCGGGCTACACACAGCTTGCTGCTGGCCTTGACAGCTGTGGGTTGTATTCTGGCCTCACCGGGCTCTTATTGTGAAGGCGCTCGGTGGGGCTTCCGCCTGTCAAGGTTGGTCAGCTGTCTGTCATTACTGCTCATTAGTGTTCGCCTTTATAAGGCGGGCACTGACAGCAGTTAGATTGCAGGAGTATCGTCAGACATCATCAGATATCGTCTAAACCTTGTTAGACCTTCATGTCAGGTTCGTGTCCTTTCATGTCATGTCATAGTTTAGCTCGTAGTGGCTGGGGTTAGCCCTACGAGCCCTTGTATCGCTTAGTGTGTGTTTTTGTTACGTGTGGCTCTGGGGAGCCACACAATGAGAGCCAAGGGCGAGCCAGTGAGTTGTGATATTTTATTAAAGGCAAGGGGTGAGGGATGAGGAAAGCACAGATACTCGTACAGAGGTACACTCACGAGTTGCACAGCGCAGGAGCAGGGAGCTCGCACCGGACGTAGGGGTAACAAGGCATACATACTCACAGCGGGTAACACTCATAGGAATGCTGTAAGAGGAGTAGAGACTGACACCAGACAAAGGGGCTTCAGCCTAGCAGCGCTTATGTCGCAGCCCCGAGTGATCGAGGCTGCTCCTTTTTATCCTCATTGGCAGCGCCCCAGCTGATGAGGATTAATTGGCCCCAGCCGTCCCGTAACACTGACAGCTGGGAGCCTGCTGAGACGCTGCTCAATGAGAGGCAGGGATGAGAAGGGCCATGGTCTGAGCGCCGGAACCGGCGTCTCATCCCATGGTGACAGTTTTTGCCCTTAGCGGCTCATAGCCTTGTGTCTTGTCTTGTTTTGTTAATAGATTACCATCATCGCAAAACTCACCGGTGGACTCTTGGCGTCTTATGGTGATCCGCGAGGGTCACCGCATGACAGTATACTCCTGCCAGACGTCTAAACGGAGACACCACTCCGAGACACCTTTTTCACCGTGAGTTTTGCCATTGTGTGGAGTTTTTTCCTGTAGTTGGACTTGGTAGGGAGATGCCCGCCAGCGAGTGTGATTATTGCCCGGAGTGGCTGGAGGAGATTGACGGCTATCTGGCGGAAGCCGTCCGTCTCATGCCCACCCAAGTGGATGGTTATCACTTAGACCTCACCCAGCGGGCTGTGCACCGTTAACATCTAACCTATATTCCGGAAGGAGAAAAGAGGTTATCATGGATTTTTGCACAACACACACTGAGGGATAAGGCGCTCCTGGGAACCCCTCCTACCAAGCCCCAACGAGAATCCCATCCAGATCCAGCTCCGGGTCGTCGGATGGACCCAGCCTCCCTGTTGGCTGCATCACCTGCTCCTTAACACCAGCAAAACCAAGGAGCTCATAGTGGACTACAGGAAGGAGAGGGAAGAGACACATGACCCCATCCATATCAATGGCATAGCTGTTGAACGTGTCCCCAGCTTCAAATTCCTGGGGACCCACATCTCGGAGGACCTGTCCTGGTCAGTTAACACCACCAGCCTGATCAAGAAGGCCCATCAGCGCCTCTTCTTCTTGAGGACATTGAAGAAGAACCATCTGTCAACTGACATCCTGGGCAACTTCTACCGCTGCGTGATAGAGAGCACCCTGACCAACTGTATCACAGTCTGGTATGGGAGCTGCTCTGTAGCTGACTGCAAGGCGCTGCAGCGGGTGGTGAAAACCGCCCAACGCATCACAGGGACTCCACTTCCAGCTATAGAGGACGTCTACAGGAAAAGATGTCTGCGCCGGGCACGCAGCATTCTTAGGGACTCCAACCATCCTGCTCATGGACTGTTCCAGCTTCTCCCCTACAGAAGACGTTTCAGAAGCCTTCGGACTAGAACCAGCAGGTTTAGGAACAGTTTCTTTCCAACAGCTGTCACGTTATTGAACTTACTTCCCCGCTGACTCTCTTACAATCATCTTTTACCATCCTCACCTGTACATAACTGCATAACTACATAACTACATCTAACTTATTGCACATTATTTGCACATAACAGTACTCTTAACTTTCTGCACTGCTGCATATATTTGCATATATTTGCTTAAATTGCACATACTGTTAATTACCGTATATACTGCACTGCTGTCCTTTGCACTTCTGATTGGATGCTAAACTGTGTTTCGTTACCTTGTATTCATACATGTGTAATGACAATAAAGTTGAATCTAATCTAATCTAATCTAATCATATACTTCATGACAGAAGGGAATCCCCGCAGCTGCCGCCCATGGGTCATCTGTTCCAGTTGCGCTGTCAGCTCCTCGTGCCCACATCGCCCCAACTGCCATGACCTCCTCGGTGACGTCACCCCCCGCGGCTGGGAATGCTGTGAGTCGTGCTTCGGCGAGGCCTGTCAGCAAACCACCTCGAGCGGCTCCTCCTCGTGGCCCCATGGAGCCTGCCGTTCTCTCCAGGAGGGATGAGAGGAGAACTCCACCTGCTGCAGCAGGCACCACCTTCTCTCCAGGAGACAGGCAAGTGCAAATTGTTTCTTCCCATCATGTTTATGATCTGCCTTGTCTGACTCCTGGGGCCGGAGTTCGGGGTTTGCAGCCCCCCGAGCTTCCGCCACCTGCTGTAACTATTTTTCCTAAACCTGCTGCCTCTATGTCCCCCTCCCCCCCGTTGAGCGGTCTGCGACGCCAGGCCAACGTCGTCGGATGAAGAGGGAGCCTGCAGTGCTGGAAAGCCTGGATCCGGCCCTGCAGCCATGTCGTGGATGGAGGAGAAGAGCGGACTGCGGCCCGGAGCCTGAGCCGACGATGGAGCGTTCCGGGTCTCCTCGCCGGCGCGGTCCGAGCCAGTGGGTCGAAGGTCTCCTGCCCCCATGCCATACGGGTCATCGGCATGGACAGCAGCACGGGAGGAACTTCAGGCTGCAGACGACATCTTGCCAGCTGCGGAGCCCGACGCAGCTGAGTTGGAGCCTGCTGACGAGAGTCGCCACCCTGAACCTGGATTGTCAAAGTCCTGGGTGGCAACAGAACCCGAGTGCAGGCAAGTGCTCCCTCTTGTCTCTCTGTCCCCTGTTTTGGAGCATTTTTGCCTGCCTCTCGGGGAGGCGAGTGAGGAGCAGCCGCCTGCTGCGCCTGAGCTCGTCTCGCTGGGTTCTGTTGCTACTGGTGATTCTGATCCCGGTTTTCTTCTTGTTTGTGAGCCTCGTTGCAGTGTCGCCGGCATGGAACCAGTTGGAGTCACTGGGTTGGAGGTCCCAGGTTCGGGGATGGAGATCGTCAGCGGAGCTGCACCGACCCAGTCAGGGTCCATCGTGGAGGCTGCTGTGGCCCATTCGGGGTCCCACATGGGTGCACCAGAGGCCCAATCGGGGTCCAGCATGGGTGCGCCAGAGGCTCAATCCGGGTCCACCGCAGGTGCGGTTCTGACCCAATTGGGGCCCGATGTGGGTGCAGCTGGGACCCAATCGGGGTCCAGCGGAGGTGCAGCACCGGTGTGGTCCGCGGACGGGGGAGGAGCTGCAGACCTTCCGTCGTCGGATGGATTACGGGCTCATCCTTGCCTTCTTTCCCCTCCACTGAGTCACCGCCCCTGCGCATCATCGCCGGGGGCTGTGGGGGTTCATGTTCGCTCACCCCGGCTCTCCCGAGTTTTGTCCTTGTCAGGGAGTCCACCGCAGGCTGTTTTTCCATGGGACTGGTGGCTAAGGGACACGGGTTGGCCACCTGAGGAACTGCTTCGCCTGTTCGGCGTCCCGGGTCGGCCACCCGATGTGTTGTGTGTTTCGTTGGGCGACCTGGTTCAGCCGCCAGAGGAGCAGACGTGCTGGGCGTTGGACTGTGGTGAGCCGCCTGGTCATGTCCCGCCTCCCATGACCACCCGCCGGCCGTTGGACACGGGGAGACCACCTGAACTGTTCCTATGGCGCCTGGTCTCCGCCGGTCGGCATAAACTGTCTGGGGGGTAGTGGTCATTTTCTGGTGGTGATCTGCCCCAGTGATTGTTCTGTTTTTTTTTCCCTTGCTATACTGTGTGCTTTGTGTTATGGCCATTTGGGTGTCTGCAGGTATTTGTTATGTCTTGCAGTTGCCCTAGTTTGTTTTGTGTGTAGTTAGGTATGAGCCAGTAAGTGCTCTGTTTTTTTGTATTTGGTTATTTGAAAATTCACATGAGAATTCACACTGGTGGGAAGTCATTTTCTTGTGTAACATGTGGGCCAAGATTTAGTTTTCTCGTGCTGTCCTGTGCTGTTTCTGTAACTGTTATTTGGGGATCCTTGGCAATCTGTGTTATGTCCTACTGTTGCCTTATTTTCCTCCATGTGTATTATTTGATTTGAATATTCGGTATTTTGTCATTGTCCTATATTTAGTTTTTCTGACCCAGTATTTCTGGGGGGGTTTTCTCCATGTTATCCTGTGCAATTTTTTGTGATCGTTAGTTGAACATTTGATTTAATCTGAGTAGTTGATATCAGAATCAGAATCAGAATCAGATTTATTGCCAAGCACATTTACAAGTAAACAAGTAAACATACGAGGAATTTGACTTGACATTGGGCGCGCACGAAAGGCATATCCCAATGACGCGGCAGCCATGAAAGGCGCCTGTCATATGGGGGGGTGAAGAGGGGGGAGGGGGGAAGGATAGGGAAAAACACAATAGGAGAGAGAAAAAAGCATTGTTGATCAAAATAGAGCTCATTCTATGACCAAAATTTTGATTACAAGAAAAAAACTCTCAAATGCACAATTAGCAGACAATAGATCACACAGTGACAAAGCAGTAGTTGAGAGAGTCAGTGTATTGTGAACATATATATCAGTAATTGTGTCAGTAGTGTGATGTTGAATGCAAGTGTAGGTGTGTCAATTGCTAGTGAACAGCAGAGGGCGCCTCCTGGCAGTGGACAGATGTTAAAGTCATGTGATCTAAACAGTCTAGAGTCTCTCTCTCTTGCTTGCAGATGGTAAATTGTCACATGGTGCACTGTCCTTGAGCGTTCATCTGCTGGAACAATAACAACTGTGTTTGTTTGGGTTAACAGGCAGAGCCGCTCCTTCCGCTTATCTTCGTCAGGAGGAATGTAAATACGGGGCACCAAAGACAAGGTCAAATCAAATCAGCACAGTGCACTCAGAGAATAGAATTTTTCCTCACCCGTGCAATTCTGTGCTTTCATAATTTCCATGTGCAGGCTTAAACTTTTTTTTCCATGGAGAGCACAGGGCTCTAGATGTATTCCTCCACTGAATCACTGTCATTCAGTTCACCGTTTGCCGCTACTCGTGCCCTCCCCAACTGGTCGAATTTGATGAAGGAGCTTGCCGGGTCCGCTTTGATCAGCTCTCTCACCTTCCTTCAATTTCTGATGCATCAGGGAACTTCACAGCCAAAAATAGAAGTCCTGAGATCATAACCAATAATGTTTCCACAGATGCATGAATTCCAGAGTCCATGAGTCTCCTCGCAGGTTCCAATTCTTGGGCTCCCCCTTGGCCCGATTCTTGTTGAAAAATAGTGACAATAGCACATTTAAACTGCTTCCAAATCCATAATTTCCATTTAGATTAAGATTCAGCAGAAGAAGAGCGACTAAACACAGACAAAAACACAACATTGCAAAGCTGGGAATAGGTCAGGAAGGCAGATGAGAGGAGGGAAGAAAAATGTGTCTGCTCTCTCTCAAGGCAAGAAGAAAAAAAAATGCTTGATATGCTTTTCATTGTCCTGTATTTAGTTGTTCTTGCCGGGTTTTGATTGTTTGTTTCTGGGTTTGGTCTCTCTCCCTCCGCTCCTACCCCCACCCTCACCGGGCTCTTATTGTGAAGGCGCTCGGTGGGGCTTCCGCCTGTCAAGGTTGGTCAGCTGTCTGTCATTACTGCTCGTTAGTGTTCGCCTTTATAAGGCGGGCACTGACAGCAGTTAGATTGCAGGAGTATCGTCAGACATCGTCAGATATCATCTAAACCTCGTTAGACCTTCATGTTAGGTTTGTGCTCTTTCATGTCATGTCATAGTTTAGCTCGTAGTGGCTGGGATTAGCCCTACGAGCCCTTGTATCGCTTAGTGTGTGTTTTTGTCCTTAGCGGCTCATAGCCTTGTGTCTTGTCTTGTTTTATTAATAAATTACCATCATTGCAAAACTCACCGGTGGACTCTTCGTGTCTTATGGTGATCCACGAGGGTCACCTCATGACACACACAAGCTATCAGTTGTCAGGACGTTATATGAACGGGCCACTATCATCACAGACCAAGAAGACAGACAGGAGGAGGAAACCACATAAAACATGCACTTATACGCTGCCAATATCCAGTATGGGCCATAAACAAAGGGAAACAGCAAGTCAAAAACAAAGAAAACAAACAGGAAATAAGACACAGAACAAAAGCCGAAATCAAAAACACCATAACTATACCATACATACGAGGGATCACGGAACCAATCCAAAGGATCATGAAAAAATACAAAATAAACACAGCAGTAAAATCACACAAAAAATTAAGACAGTTATGAGTAAGATAAAATAAGCCTCTAAGATAAGATAAGCCTTTATTAGTCCCACAATGGGGAAATTCCAGGATTGCAACAGCACAGGGATAGCAACACTAAGAGCAATAATTTAGAAGATAAGAAAATAAGAGCAGTGAATATACATATGTACACATATAAATTATATACACAGTGCGGAGCATTGTAGCTAGATAATAAACAGCATAACCGTCTACTTAGTTATCCTACATAGTATGAATATGTACCCATACATATTGTCACCCATACTGGAGGGGACCATTTGTGTAAGTCTGTTGCGTCTTTTGCATCCAATACTGTGACGTAGGCAAGGTTCGCACAAAGAAAGGAAGCAGATGGCTGTGACACAACAGGCTTTATTGAAGACACCATCACAGTCACAGACAGGAGGGGAGGTCATTCTCACCAACCTCGGTCATTCTCACTCCTGCTCTGATTACACTGTGCTATTACACTGCTGGGTCATTATAACACAGTTATAATGACCCAGCAGTATAATAGCACAGTAAAAACATTAAACACACACATGAAAATAAAGTCTCTACTGGCACGACATGCTGGGAAAAAGCCCCAATGTTACACTGCCCCCTCCACCCCCGGACTGGTTTCTGCCCAACTCAAAAGTCCAACACAAACCTGTCCAGGTGTCGGGGCGGCCTTCGATGCTGACGACCAGCACGTACAGGCCCACCAGTGTCCATCTGAGACTCGGTTGGAGTATCTGGTCGGGATGAAGGCTCTGGTTTGACCACCAGCGGGGTGGATGGCTGGTACGGGGCGAGATGGTCACGGTGAAGGACCACAACCCGGTCCCTTTTCTTAAGCCTCACCCTGTACATCACATCCGACAGTCTCTGCAGAACCACGCACAGTCCCGACCAATGGCTCGCCAGCTTCGGTGATTGTCCTCTCTTTCTCTCAGGGCAGAAAACCCAAACTCGATCTCCTGGTGCAAAGTCCCTCCCCTGGCAGCAGGAGTCATACGCTCGCTTCTGCCAACCCCCTGCCGCTGCCAGGGCCTCCCGAGCCAGTTCGTGCACCGTGTGGAGACGTTCTTTCAAACAAAAAAAATAATCCAACCCGGGTTTGCATTCCACCTCCAGCTCGGGGGGGTCGGGGGAGGAATACCAAATCCACCGGTGTGCGCAGCTCGCATCCAAACATCAACGCTGCAGGGGTGCTGGCGTCCGTGTCCTCGATGAAAGGGCGGTTTGGGTCAGGATACTGCAGGATGGGGGCTCTGATGAGCGCCGCGCGAAGTTGGGAAAAAGCAGCAGCACAATTCTCACTCCACTGAAATGCACGACCCATCTGTGTCAGCTGATGCAGGGGGCTGGCGATGGTGGCGAAGTCCTTCACAAACCTCCTATAATAGGAGGCCAGTCCGAGAAAACTCCTCAGCTCTCCCGCTTCCTGCGGCACTGGCCAGTCTCTCACCGCTGCCACTTTTCCTGGGTCAGTGGCGACTCCCGCTGCGCTGACAACGTGGCCCAGGAAGGTGGTCTCCTGCCGAAATAGGTGGCATTTCCTCGGGTGTAACCTTAGCCCCGCCTGTCAGATGGCATCCAATACTCAGAGATTGGACAGGGCACTGTCAAAATCAGCTGCATGCACCAGTAGGTCGTCCAGGTAAACAACGCAGCGACTCCGGGGCACGTGAGCCAGCACTCGCTCCATCAAGCGCTCAAAGGTGGCCGGGGCATTGCAGAGTCCAAACGGCATCACTTTAAACTGATGCAGTCCCTGCCCAATGGAGAAGGCTGTTTTCTGGTGGGCCTCGGGTGACAGCTCTACCTGCCAATAGCTGCTGTGTAGATCCAGCGAGCTGAACCAGCTGGAGCCGGCGATGTGGTCCAGCGCGTCATCGATGCGGGGCAGGGGGTAGGAATCCTTACAGGTGATGTCATTCAGGCATCGTAATCCACGCAGAACCGCCACGACCCGTCCTTCTTCCTGACCAGCACCACCAGCGCTGCCTAGGGGCTGCTGGAGGGCTCAATGATGTCTGCCTCCAGCATTTCTCGCACTTTTTGTTCTGCTGCTGCCCGCCTTGAAAAGGGCAGCCGGCGTGGGCGGAGCCGAATCGGCCTGGTCTCACCGGTGTCGATCTCGTGCCGCACCAAGCTGGTTTGGGTGCATTCCTCGTCCTTCGCAGCAAAGACACCAATATAGCAGTCCAACAGTTCCCGCAGCTGACGTCTCTGTCCCGGCTCCAGCCCGCTGCAGCTCTGCTGGAATAATTCCTCGACCGCTTGCTGCGTCTCTGCCGACATGTTGACCCCTCCCCTTGCTGTCCCTGTGTGCGCTCATGCTCCTTCTGCTCGTGCAATTGACGCCGTTGTGTCCAGTCCTCGCGGTGACCCGCCTGGTCCGGTCCGTCCTGGCGGTCCCGTAATCGCGCAGGCCTCCGTGTTCCTTCTCTGGGTTCCACTGCGGAGCGGGATGGTCCGGGTTCTCAGCTGGAGGGACGGTCTGGCGGTGTCGATCTTGGCGTTCCACGCTGCAAGCAGGTCGAGTCCAATAGTACAGGGGTCTTGGATGTCAGCCAATAACGGGTGTTTTATGTTCTGACCGGCCACCCCCACCACAAGGACTCTCCGCCCCCCCAATCTGGTGCGCTCACTGGTAGCTGTGGTGACGTAGCGCTCGGTGGGTTGCCACCCCCGTGGTGTCGTCTCGTCTGTGCCCGGCAGCACACCAGGTCGGCCCAAGGAGATGGTAGAGCTGGTGTCAGTCAGAGCCCGGATCGGCGTCTTCTCCAGGCTGCACTGTAAATACATCCCTGGCGAGTGTCCAATTCGGCCCACACGCGCCACCGGCTCGTGGGGGGAAACATCTGTAGGAGGCGGCCTGTCCCTGTCCATGCCACCTCGCTCTAGTTTAACGTCGGCAAGGGGCCGGTTTGTCGTGGGGTGGGTGCGGGGCAGTACCGTGCTATGTGTCCTGGCTCTCCGCAGTGGAAGCACCCTTCCTCGCGTTACCGCGGCCGTCTTCTCTGTGGACGTGCTGCCGTGGTCTGCCGTAACTTCTCCTCCTCCCCCTCGCTCTCAGCCGTGGCCTGGAAGGCTCTTTGTCCTGGCTCGGCTGTACGATTCATCAGTGGCTCCACCTGCTCTACTTCTGCCACCGCAGTCTCCCAGTTGCTCACGGCATTAATCCGGACATGGCTCTGGAGCTGGGCCGGGCGGAGACCTTGGATGAAATTCCGGAGGGCGAGCTTCTCCACTACCTCCAGTTCGACGTCCGGGTAGCTGCGCCGTGTTAGCAGCCGTATGCCCGCGGTGTAGGCTCCTAGTCTCTCCTGGCTGCCTCGATGGCGGTTGGCCAGCTGTTCCTGGGCGTGTTCAGCGTCGGCCGTTCTCCCAAACTGTCTCTGGAGCGCTCCTTGTAGCGCTGGCCAGCTGCGGCGCTCCTCGGGCCGGAGGTCAGACAGTGTGCAGAGGGCTCTCCCTTCCAAGGCCAGCACGACCTGCACAGCGGTTTCTTCTGGTGGCCAGCCATTCAGCGAGGCAGCCAGCTCGACCTGGACCAGGTAGTCGTCCAGCAGGGTCTCGCCGTTGAAGCGGGGAATCTTGGCCCGCTGCCGGATGGATGGGACGGTCAACTCCTGGTCGATCGCTGCCCCTGGTCGTAGTGGAAACCATCCTGCCCTGGAAAGGGCGGAGAGCGGGGCTGGTTTGCTCTGCTCAGCCCGCCCTACCTTGAAAAAGGCAGAAGGCGAGATACGCTGGTCCCGTTGGGTCCGCTGCTTCGTTCGTCCCGGCAAGCGGCTCCGGGGGTCGGTGTCTCAGCTCCGTCATCCATCGCCAGCTGAGCGATGAGTCGCTCCAGCTGCTGGATCTCCATTCTGATCCTGGCTTCCATCTGTTCCACGGTCCCACTTCTGACACCAGTGTGACGTGTGCGAGGTTCACACAGAGAAAAGGAGCAGATGGCTGCAACACAACAGGCTTTATTAAAACACAACACACAATCACAGACAGGAGGGGAGGTCATTCTCACCGACCTCCGTTTATATCATTTATTTATCTATTGTTCATATAAAAGACAAAAAATAACCTAGAAAGATGTCTTTACCTTCTTTACATGTTTCAACTGCAGTGCAGCCTCCGTAAACATGAAACATGTAAAGAAGGTAAAGACATATTTCTATGTTTGTTTTTGTCTTTTATATGAACAAAAGATAAATAATTAAAAGAAGACAAAATGAACCTATTTGACATATTCCATTTATATCAGGGTTACACAACACATAATCACTTCTGCTCTAGTTCTACCTATAATTAATTAAATCACCCTTTATTGTCATTCAACCATACAACCAATCATGTACGAAATTGTGTTTTACCTATCTACAGTGTCAATCACACACACCCCATATGTAGAATCAGCGGGTCACTGCCATGCAAGGCGCCGCCACAGATTTCCCTCCTCCATTCCATTATTGCTGAGCACCAAGCTGGACGGCAGGAAGTTCTGCTTTTATATGGTCTTTGGCATGACCCGGCTGGGATTTGAACCCCTGCCTCCCGGGTGTGGGACGGATGCTCTACCAACTGAGCCACCACTCCGGTGGGTGATTAGAATGCAGTTATAATGACACAGCAGTATAATAGCACAGTAATAACATTAAACACACACAAAAATAAAGTCTCTACTGGCATGGCATGCTGGGAAAAAGCCCCGATGTTACAATACTATTAGGTCATCACGTTTTTTGCTATCTCTGCACACAGCTCTGCTTAGGTTATAAAGTCTGACAGCTGTAGGTAGGAAGGACCTGCGAAACCTCTGTCGCGCACCTAGGATGATGTAGTCTACTGTTAAATGAGCTCCTCACTGCGTTCAGTATGTCCTGCATAGGGTGGGACTCAGACTCCAGCAGAGATGACAGTTTAGCCACCATCCTTCTCTCTCCTATCTCCTCCACTGGGTCAAGGCGCTGCCCCAGGACAGAGCTAGCTTTCTTGATCAGTTTGTTCAGTCTCTTCAATTCAATTCAATTCAACTTTATTTATATAGTGCCATTTCACAACAACAGTCATCTCATAGCACTTTCAACTGTAGGGGGAATCCCCACAGCTGCAGAAAGACCCCAGCAAACAGGCGATCCCCTTTGAGCAGCACTTGGCAATGGTGGAGAGGAAAAACTCCCTTTTAACAGGAAGAAACCTCCAGCAGAACCAGGCTCAGGGAGGGGCAGTCATCTGCTGTGACTGGCTGGGGGGTGAGGGGATAGAGAAGATGAAAAGAACAGACATGTAGAGAGCAAACAGCACGATGGGGACTCGGTTTAGCACTGTGGCAGCACAGTTTTACCCTTGGCCGGGGGATCGCGGGGATCATGAGATCGTGGGTTCGATTCCAGCCGCCGACCAACAGTGAGCTGTGTGGAGTTTGCATGTTCTCCCCGTGTTGTGTGGGTTTACTCCGGGATTTCTCCGGTTTCCTCCCGCATACCAAAAACATGTAGGTTTAGGGCGCTCGCGCATGCAGCGACCGGCAGCCGGTGGCTTGTCACCAGACTGCAAACCAAATCTACCTACGGGTACAAATAAGTAACAAAAAAAAAAAAAAAAAAAAAAAAAAAAAAAAAATCTATGGGAGAGAACAAACAGATGTTAATGACCAGCAAAAAAAAGTATTTCATTGAGAATGAAGAAAGGAGTGAAGCCCAGTGCATTATTGGAGGTCCCCCGGCTGTCTAAACCTATTAGCAACTCCCTAGTTGTAGGCTATCAAAAAGGAAGGTTTTAAACCTATTCTTAAAAACAGAGATCGAGTCTGACTCCTGAGTCCAGATTGGCAGCTGGTTCCACAGGAGAGGAGCTTGATAACTGAAGGCTCTGCCTCCCATTGTACTTTTGGAGATTCTAGGTATTACAAGTAATCCTGCATTTTGGGAGCGTAGTGCTCTGTTAGGATAATACGGTAGTATCAGATCTTTTAAATAAAAAGGGGCCTGATTGTTTAGAGCTTTGAAAGTAAGAAGAAGGATTTTAAACTTAATTCTAAACTCTATGGGAAGCCAGTGAAGGGAGGCTAGAACCGGAGAGATATGATCTCTCTTTCTATAACCTGTTAAAACTCTTGCTGCAGCATCTTGGATCAGCTGAAGACTTTTTAAAGATGTTTTAGGACAACCTGATAATAAAGAATTACAATAATCTAATCTAGAGCTAACAAAAGCGTGGACC
Source organism: Pholidichthys leucotaenia (assembly GCA_020510985.1). Lineage (NCBI taxonomy): Eukaryota > Metazoa > Chordata > Actinopteri > Cichliformes > Pholidichthyidae > Pholidichthys > Pholidichthys leucotaenia. The sequence continues at coordinate 1,770,767 of JAJAQF010000026.1, read as the reverse complement.
AGTTTCTCAGCATCACTCTGAGACAAGATGCTCCTAATCTTGGCAATATTACGCAAATGATAGAAGGCAGTCTGAGAAACAAATTTAATATGTGAATTGATAGACAGATCTTGATCAAAAATAACTCCAAGGTTCCTCACAGAGCTGTTAAGAGAAAGAGTAACTGCATCCAAACTGAAAGTTTGATTTGGAAAGGTATTTCTAAGGTTTTTTGGACCAACAAGAATGACGTCAGTCTTAAATGAATTTTTAATAGCAGGAAATTACAAGTCATCCAAGCTTTGATTTCCTTAAGACAGGTTTCCAACTTGGTGAATTGATTACTATCATCTGGCTTCAATGAGAGGTATAATTGTGTGTCATCTGCATAACAATGAAAATGAATACAGTGCTTTCTAATAATGTTGGCTAACGGAGGCATATATAAACTAAAAAGAGTAGGGCTGAGCACAGATCCCTGTGGAACTCCATGACTGAGCTTTGAGTTGAAAGAAAACTCATTATTGACATGAACAACCTGGAACCTATCAGATAATTAAGATCTAAACCACTGCAACGAAGTTCCATTAAGTCTAACATAGTGTTCTAATCTATCAAGTAGAATATTATGATCGATAGTATCAAAAGCTGCACTAAGGTCTTAAAGGACAAGTACAGAAACAAGTCCATTATCAGATGCGATGAGGAGGTCGTTAGTGATCTTCACTAAGGCTGTTTCAGTACTATGATGGATTCTAAACCCAGATTGAAACTCATTTCCCTGCAAGGGGTCAAATAATTGCATAGCAACAACTCTTTCTAAGATTTTTGAAATAAAAGGGAGATTAGAGATTGGTGTATAGTTAGCTAAAGCTCCTGGATCCAGCATTGGCTTTTTGAGTAAGGGTTTAATTACAGCCGTTTTAAAAGCCTGCAGTACATGGCCTAAAGTTAATGAAGAATTGATTATATGAAGAATAAAGCTACCAATAAGTGGGAAGACTTCTTTAAATAACCTGGTAGGAATAGGGTCTAAAAGACAAGTTGAAGGCTTGGATGAGGAAACTATTTTGTCTAACTCTAAAAGGTCAATTGGAGTAAACTCATCAAGACAGATATCAGTTGAAGGAGTTGTAGCAGTTACTGTATTTAAGTTAATGGTGGGAAGAATCTGATTGATTTTATCTCTGATGGATGAAATTTTATTATTGAAAAAGTTCATAAAGTCCTGACTAGTAAGCTTTAAGGGAATGCCTAGGTTTGACAGAGTCCTGACTCTTTGTCATCCTGGCTACAGTGCTGAAAAGAAACCTGGGATTATTCTTGTTCTCTTCTATTCATGCAGAAAAATAACTCGTTCTAGCTTTTCTAAGGGATTTTTTATAAATTAAAAGATGATTTCTCCAAACTAAATAGATTTCATCTAAATTAGTGGAGTGCCATTTTCTTTCTAATTGACGAGTCTTCTGTTTTAAGCTAGGAGTTTCTGTGTTGAACCAAGGAGTTAGAAATCTCTGATTAGACTTTTTCCTTTTTAAGGGGGCCACCAAGTCTAGGGTCTGATGCAGAGAAGCTGTAACACTATCTACCATGCTATCAATTACAGAAGGAGCAAGCTGTCTATAGCTTATTTCCGTTGTGTTGACACATGGCATAGAGGAAACAATCTACATAAATTTGGTAACAACATCATCTGGGAGGCATCTACTGTGGTAATATTTTTCCTGAGGAGCCAAATAGTCAGAAATAGTAAAATCAAAGGTTAACAGACAATGGTTTGACAGTGCAGGGTCATGAGGAGACACTACCAGATTTTCTATTTCTATGCCATATGTCAGAACAAGGTCCAACGTATAGTGGAGATAATGAGTGGAATTTCCTACTTTCTGAGAAAACCCCATTGTCTAATATTGAATTAAATGCCACATTAAGGCAATCACTATCTACATCTACATGTATGTATATTAAAGTCCCCTACTATTATTATTATTATTATTATTATTATTATTATTTTATTATCTGATTTCAGCGCTAAATTAGCTAAGAATTCAGCAAATTTGGATAAAAATTCTGAGTAGGTTGATGAAGGACGATAAACTATGGCAAATAAAATTGGGTTTAGCCTAAAATTGCTAAAGTGCCCAATACTGAGGACTAGGCCCTCAAAGGAATTAAAACATGTTTTTTGCTTGACATTAACTAGTAATTTTGAATGGTAAATTGTTGCTACTCCTCCTCCACAACCAGAACTTCTGGGATTTTGACAGTTTAAATAACCAGAAGGAGTTGATTCATTTAAACCAACATAATCCTCTTGCCCTAACCAAGTCTCTTTAAGGGATATTAAATCAATCTGATGATCAGTTAACAGATCATGGACTAGCAGAGACTTGGGAGTTAGAGACCTAATATTTAACAAACCACATTTAATTTTTAAATTATGAGGAGGAACAGAGGCCAAATCATTCAATTTAGAGGTTTCATGTTCAATTTGAGTTTTACCAACTTTTTGTTTAATCACTTTGGGATGCTTATACATTATATTTTTATTTGCTTTGGAGGGAGCAGACAATGATTCTCTGATGGGGAAGACAGGGGCTAAGTTGAGGGGTGGCGGATGAAGAGGAGCTGCAGAGAGGCATGTAAGACTGCAACTCTTTCACTTTTTTTGATTTCTCCAGTGCCTTTAACACCATCCAGCCACTGCTGCTGGGCGAGAAGCTGCGGGGGATGGGGGTTGACAGCTCTGTGATCTCCTGGATTATCGACTACCTTACAGGCAGACCACAGTTTGTCAGGCTGGGCAGTGTCTTGTCTGGAGTGGTGGCTAGTGATACCGGAGCACCACAGGGGACTGTGCTCTCTCCTTTTCTTTTTACCTTATACACCACAGACTTTCAGTATAACACTGAGTCATGTCACCTGCAAAAATTCTCTGATGACTCAGCTGTTGTGGGGTGTATAAGAGTAGGAGAGGAGGGGGAGTACAGGGCACTGGTAGACAGATTTGTGGAGTGGACGGAACAGAATCACCTGAGGTTGAATGTCAGCAAGACCAGGGAGATGGTGATTGACTTAAGGAAGAGGAAGGCTCCTTCTCAGCCACTGCAGATTAGGGGGGAGGATGTGAGAGTGGTTGAAGACTACAAATATCTGGGTGTCAGGATCAGCAGCGGGTTGGACTGGAGATCCAACACCAATGCTGCGCACAAGAAGGGGATGAGCAGACTCTATTTCCTTAGAAAACTGAGATCCTTCAACGTGTGCAGCAGGATGCTGGAGCTTTTCTACCAGACTGTTGTCGCCAGCGCCATCTTCTTTGCTGCGGTCTGTTGGGGTAGCAGTATCAGGGCCAGAGATACCAACAGACTTGATAAGATTATCAAGAGGGCTGGCTCTGTAATTGGTCTCAGACCGGAGACCTTTGAGACAGTGGTGGAGAGGAGAACACTAAATAAACTGTGATCCATCATGAACAATCCTGATCACCCCCTCCACCACACACTAGATAGGCAGCAAAGCACTTTCTCCAGTAGACTACTACAGCTTCATTGTCGAACGGCCAGGTACAGGAAATCTTTCCTGCCACATGCAATTTCACTGTACAATAACTCACTATGATGTTGTATTCTGGTCATAGCTATGCTGACACACTGCACCTTACAGACTAACTGGTACCTCACATTTCACTCTGCTCCTGATAGTCCTTCTTTGTGCAATGGGATGATTCATGTGTTTATACAGGTCATCATCATATATTAAGCTATGGTGTATATAGGTTCTATAGTCGTGTTAGTTTCTTTTTTACTTTCCATGGGTAATCCCTTTGTCTGTCGTGTGTGTTTCTGTTGTTTGGCTGTCAACTGTCATGCTGCTGTTACACTGTAATTTCCCAGTTTGGGATCAATAAAGTACATCTATCTATCTATCTATCTAACTCTGCTTCCTGGTCCCAACTCTGAGTTGTCAAGATTTTGGAAATTTGGATAAAAAAGATGCCAGATTGTTAGATAAATGAGAAACACCATCCAAAGTGAGATGGACGCTGTCTCGTCTTATAAGACCAGGTTTTCCCCAAAATGAGCTCCAATTGTCAATGTAGCCCACGTTGTTTGCAGGACACCACACAGACAGCCAGCGGTTGAAGGATGACAAGCAGCTAAACATGTCATCACTGGTCAGACTGGGGAGGGGCCCAGAGAATACTACAGAGGCAGACATTGTTTTGGCAAAGTCACACACCAATTCTACATTAAGTTTAGTGACTTCCGACTCCTGGATACGGATGTCATTAATGCCGACGTGAATAACAATTGTGGAGTATTTACAGTTACTTTTAAAAGAAGACAAAATGAACCTACTTGAGCTACTTACATGGGACGTTCCTGGGCCGGCATCACCCAGTGAACGCATGAGGAGAAGTGATTAACCACCGGCGCTTCCCAGAGCCGGCATCGCTCGATGGGCGCACAGAACCTCAGCTGCAGTGGAGGTGACTAATCCTTCATGATTCTTCAGGTTACGTACAACCAAACACATCAGTTGGTAATCCATACGTTAATGAGCCAGCAATGCATGTCTGGGAAAAGGCTCCTTAAGTGCATGCATTGCTGGCTCTGCAAATTGGGCACACCTGGGCGAGGCGCGGGAATGACGATTAGCGGGGCTGGGAACAGCTGATGGAAATCAGAGAGAGAGGAGGCGTGGCCAGACCGGCAGACTGTCAGCAGTGTTTACAGAAATGAGGTCACAGCAGGTCTCTAACAGCTGCTGGTCAGGCAGTGACTATGGATAAGGAAAACACTGAAATACATACTATACATATATACACAATGGCACCTAGACCAACAGAGAGCTCAGGACCGAGCCGGGAGAAACCAAAACGGCTCGGTTCCTGACACCAATAAGGAAAAACCAAAAGAAAAAGCACGGTGAAATCCCCCGTGCTCAGATCGTGACATCCTGAATCTTATAGAGGTTAGAGATTTTCAGTTCCAACTCAGAAACCTTCTTAGAGAGGGAAACACAGCTGTCACAGGTCAGAGGGGGAGCCATGGCTTTACAGACCAGGGGTGGCTAACCAAAACAAACAGGCTAACACAACCCGGTTTGTTGATTGAAAAAGATCAGGCGGCAAGAATCCTCGGTCCAGTAAAATTATACAGTAAGTGGGTAAAAATCATCAAAAAAAATGATGCAGAGGTTAAAAATAATAAAACAAACAGTTTATCAATTGTAACGTTTCTAGCTGCAAATTCCAAATTGTCTGACAGCGTGACAGCGTCTCGTTTCTTATGGTGGAGTCATGAACACTGACCTTAACTGAAGAAAGTGAGGCCTGCCATTCTTTGGATGTTGTTATGGGGTCTTTTGTGACCTCTTGGATACGTTGTCGCTGTGCTCTTGGGGTAATTTCGGTCGGCCGACCACTCCTGGGAAGGTTCACCACTGTTCCATGTTTTCACCATTTGTTGATAATGACTCTCACTGTGATTCGCTGGAGTCCCAAAGCTTTAGAAATGGATTTATAACCTTTTCCAGACTGATAGATCTCAATTACTTTGTTTCTCATTTGTTCCTGAATTTCTTTGGATCACTGCATGATGTCTAGCTTTTGAGGATCTTTTGGTCTATTTCACTTTGTCAGGCAGGTCCTATTGAAGTGATTTCTTGATTGAGAACAGGTGTGGCAGTAATCAGGCCTGGGTGTGGCTAAAGAAGCTGAACTCAACTTTCAAAAGGTGTGATCAACCACAGTATTGTTTTAACACGGGGGGGGTGTCACTTTTTCACACAGGGCCATGTAGGTTTGGATTTTTTTTACCCATAATAATAAATGCCTTCATTTAAAAACTGTATTTGTGTTTACTTGTGTCATCTTTGTCTAATATTTAAATTTGTTTGATAATCTGAAACATGTAAGTGTGACAAGCATACAAGACGCATGAGAAAACAGGTGTGTAATATATTCATTTCTTGTCCAGTTGTTACCAAATTTTTACCTGAACTTCATAACACTTGGTTCTACATTCCTATTGTGTTTTCCAGCCAGTATATAACAGCTGTATGTTATTTTCAGTCATTTGTATCTAAAAAAAAACACCAAGGCAAACTTTATTTTCTTCACATTTAGTATGTTTAGAATAGATCACTGTTACTCAGTGGCTGAAGCACTTAGAGGGATTCTGACTATTTTGCTAAAAAAAGTTAGAATGTTTTGTTGCGCTAAAAATACCTTAACCCCCAGTTCTTTTATACAAAGGCCAAATAACCAGACTGAGAGATGAAGTATACTTTCACTTGTTTTACTGAAAGTGAGATATGGATACAGGCAGCGCTGGAACACAGATCTTTAGGAAAATACCCCAAGAGAGTGCTGCTAGAAAAATGGGCCCTATAGTTTTTATAAAGCTTAACCACTCCCTCATGCAAGAGGGAGGGTTTTTCCTCAGCGTATCAGTACTTTTCCTCTTATGTGACAGTTCGGCTGTGTGCAGAACTGATTCTGACTGGTTTCAGAGAGTGAATTATGTGGTGTAAACAAACGACACAGTATTATCTTGTCTGTAACTAGTGATCTTTGGTCACGCATCTGACGTCGTGACGTAATTATATATGCGCCGTCTCTTTTTCTCTTGCAAGCTGCCAAGTAAAGTTCATGTTCAACAGCACGCAATTGTCCCACGTTATTATGTTCAACTAAAGAACACGACATGGTGTCAGAAGTGCTGCGTAGCTGTGAAGACAGACACTAAAAGTCATTCTAGTGGGAAGAGGGAGAGAGGTGAGCTAAGATGCCCGAAGATAGAGATGATGAACAGGTGAGAGCAGGAGTTAGCATCGCGGCTAGCACGCCCAGCGCCACATTTAGCATTCAGCCACCGGAGCCCTTTGATTTCTCCAAACCACATGAATGGACCAAGTGGATTCGGCGCTTCGAAAGATTTCGCCAGGCAAGCAATTTGTCTTCAAGTTCAAATGAAAATCAAGTCAACACATTAATATACTGCATGGGAGATGAAGCAGATGATGTCCTGAGAGGCTTAAAGTTAACTGAAGCAGAGCAGCTCGAATATAGCAAAGTGAGAGACGGCTTCCACAGCTTTTTCATTGTAAAGAAAAATGTTGTTTATGAACGTGCACGTTTCAATATGCGCAAACAAGAGCCAAATGAAACCGTAGACGCATTTGTAACGGCCCTGCATGCATTAGCGGAGCACTGCAACTACGGTCAGCTTCACGATGAGCTCATAAGAGACAGAATAGTAGTGGGCTTGGCCGACACAAGGCTGTCAGAGCGCATGCAAATGGAAAAAGACTTGGACTTGGAGAAAGCCGTAAATATGGCAAGGCAATCAGAAGAGATCATAAAGCAACAAACAACTTTGAGGAATGAAGGAAACGTGATGCAGACGAACGCGAACTCTGTGGATAGAGTTACTAAAGCCAAATACGACAAGACAAAGTTTAAGTTCAAAAGCGAAACAGTGAACGCACGCCAGCTGTCTAAAAGTAAAAGCAAAAGTACACCAAACGCATGGTGCTATAAATGTGGTAGCTCTCCTCACCCTAAATACGAGTGCCCTGCAAATGATGCCAAATGTCATGCATGTGGAAAGAAAGGCCACTATCAACGGGTCTGCAGGCAAAGTAAGAATGTCCAAAGTATTGAGGAGGAAGAGGAGCGAAGTTTTTTCCTCGGCTCAGTCACAACAGGCCACCAGGTATGGACAGCTGATATTCTGGTGAGGGACACTAAAATGTCTTTCAAACTCGACACTGGAGCCGATGTCACTGCAATAGCAGAGTCAGACTTGGAACAAATATTTCCAAGAGCAAAAATGCCTGTTCTCCAGCAGCCGGAGAAACCATTGTTGGGTCCTGGAAGGAAACCACTGGAGGTCACAGGTTTCACAAAGCTTCAGCTCAACTATGGGACAAAACAGACAACAGAAAAGGTCTACATTGTCAAAAATCTCAGCACGCCACTGTTAGGCCTTCCTGCCATCATAGCTCTAGGCCTTCTTGTGCGAGTTGATGTTATTTCAATGGACACTCTGAAAACATCCTACCCCAAACTGTGCAGCGGTCTGGGTGAAGTGCAGCAGCCCTACCACATAAAACTCAAGTCAAACGCTGTGCCATACTCATTGAAAACCCCAAGGAGGATTCCAATACCTCTAATGGGTAAAGTCAAGGAGGAACTCCAAAGGTGGGAACAGCTTGGAGTCATCACCCGAGTGGAGGAACCTACAGACTGGTGCGCCGGCATGGTCGTTGTTCCAAAGAAAAACAGTCCGAGGCTGAGACTGTGCGTGGATTTTACCGGACTAAATGAATATGTGTGCAGAGAAAAGTTTGTGCTGCCTTCTGTCGAACAAAGTCTTGGGATACTAGCAGGAGCCAAAGTGTTCAGCAAACTGGACGCCAACATGGGCTTCTGGCAAATTCCCTTGTCTGAGGAATCTGCCAAACTGACCACATTCATAACACCCTTCGGGCGGTTCCACTTTAACCGCCTCCCCTTTGGCATCAGCTCTGCGCCCGAGCACTTTCAGCGCAAAATGTCGGAGGTTATCGAAGGAGTTGAAGGAGTGGTCTGTCACGTTGATGATGTGCTGGTATGGGGACATGACCAAGAGGAGCACGACGCCCGACTCCATACCACCCTGCAAAGACTGGAAAAAGCAGGTATAACTCTGAATGTGGAAAAATGTGATCTGTCACAGACCAAAGTGACTTTCCTTGGCCACATCATTACGGACACTGGCATAAGTCCTGACCCAAAGAAAACAGAGTCCATCACAGAGATGAATGAGCCGTCAAACGTGACAGAGCTAAGAAGTTTTCTGGGTATGGTCAATCAGGTGGGAAAGTTTATCCCCCATTTAGCAGAGAAAGACAAAGCTCTGAGAGATCTTTTGTCCAAGAAGAACAGCTGGTATTGGGGTGTAGACCAAGCTAAAGCTTTCAAAACGCTCAAAGATGCTCTAACTTCACCCCCAGTGCTTGCTATGTATGACCCAAACAGAGACACTAAAGTATCGGCTGATGCTTCTTCTTATGGTCTAGGTGGTGTTCTCCTGCAGCAGTGGGAAGAAGGATGGAGACCAGTCGCCTATGCTTCAAGGTCGCTGTCTCCAACAGAACAACGCTATGCACAAGTGGAAAAAGAAGCCTTAGCATCCACATGGGCATGCAAGCGATTCCGTGATTTTCTAATAGGCAAACACTTCTGTCTGGAAACTGATCATAAACCTCTTGTGTCACTCTTAGGAGCTCAAGCCTTGGATCTACTGCCACCGAGGATCCAGCGCTTCAGGATGAGACTCATGCGTTACTCGTACAATGTACAGTATGCCCCAGGTAAATCGCTCTGGACAGCAGACACGTTGTCTCACTCACCATTGAAAACAAAACTGACAAAATCAGACGAGGAACTCATGGAGAGCACAGACATATATGTGGACAGCATCATTGAAAATATGCCTATCAGTTCATCATATATGCAAACACTCAAGGAACAACTGAAAATGGACAGTGTGTGTGCTCGTGTAATGGACATGTGCAGTCAAGGTTGGCCTGAACATGCAAAACAAGAACCTCTGTTGAGAAACTACTGGCCCGACCGAGCCACACTTACCGTGAAAGACGGCTTGCTGTTGAAGGATTCAAGACTTGTTATCCCTTCAGCAATGCAGAACGATGTCTTAACAAAACTACATGACGGACACCAAGGAGTTGTAAAATGTAAAGCCCGAGCTCGTCAGTCAGTATGGTGGCCTGGTCTCAGCCAACAGATAAGTGAAATGGTGTTAAAGTGCAGGATATGCATACAAGAAAGACACAACCACAGTGAGCCATTAATGCCAACCGAATGCCCTGACCGCCCGTGGCAAAGAGTGGGTACAGATCTGTTCGAGCTGGGAGGGAAAACTTACCTTCTTGCTGTGGACTATCTTTCCAGGTTCGTTGAGATTGCCCTGCTGAACAAAACGAAATCCAACGACGTCATTACTCACCTGAAGTCTTTCTTTGCCCGTCATGGCATCCCTGAGGTCCTGATGTCTGATAATGGGCCCCAGTTCTCTGGTCGGACTTTCACAGACTTTGCGGCTGCCTATGGCTTTAAACACATCACAAGCAGCCCAAGGTTCCCGCAAAGTAACGGAGAGGCGGAACGTGCTGTACAGACTGTGAAAAACTTACTGAAAAAGGCTGCTGATCCATATTTAGCTCTTCTTGCCTATAGAGCTACTCCTCTCCAAAATGGTTACAGCCCTGCTGAACTCCTCATGGGCCGCCGCCTGAGGACGACACTACCGACTCTTCCCTCTCAGTTGGATCCGACACTGCCGGACAGCGTCACTCTTGCTCATAGGGAAAGGGAGAAGAGGATGTCGGACATTTCAAACTACAACAGACGTCACCGAGCAAAACCCTTGTGTAACTTGTCACCAGGAGAACAAGTGTGGGTGACAGATGCTAAAACACCAGGCACTGTTATCCAAAGTCACTCAACACCGAGATCTTATACAGTGGACCTACCACAGGGGACAGTGAGACGCAATCGCATGCATTTGATTCCTCTACACTCACCTTTGCAACAGTGTACCAAACAGCAGAGTGGGTCAGATGAACCTTCAGAGCAGGTGAAACAAATGCCTATTGTACCTCCTGTTACTCCTATAAAGTCTGATGTTGTGAGAACTAGATCGGGAAGAACTATTGTCAAACCTAAAAAGTTAGATCTCTAAAGAATGGTAAAAAGGTACAAACACAGAATGTTCTTAGCTGTGGTATCGTTAATGTTTAGAAAATAATAAGCGAAGGTTTAAAAAGTACATGTTAAGTTCAGAGAAAATGTACACGTGAATACTAGTTACATGTATGCATACTCTCAAAAAAAAAAAGAAAAAAAGGGAGATGTGGTGTAAACAAACAACACAGTATTATCTTGTCTGTAACTAGTGATCTTTGGTCACGCATCTGACGTCGTGACGTAATTATATATGCGCTGTCTCTTTTTCTCTTGCAAGCTGCCAAGTAAAGTTCATGTTCAACAGCACGCAGTTGTCCCACGTTATTATGTTCAACTAAAGAACACGACAAATTATAGGGTGTAACCTAAACTCTGCAGTGTAGCGTGTGAAGCAAGCAGATAAAGAAGTGTGAGAAAGACAGAGCAATCATGTCATTTTACCGACAGTTTTTTTTTTTTAATGAAACCAACCTCATGAAGATGAGGCTGCTGAAGAGCAGCTTTCAAGTTAGTTTGGGTATGTTTTTCAGGCACTTCAAAGGGAAATGGGCTGGAGGTTTAATCTCCGCTCCTTTTCAGAGAAAGACAAATATTCCTTTTTAGAAACTAATTTTTAATCATCGTTTTCTTCATAAAATTGCATCCAATTTTTCTAACCATTCTGCTTTAACAGCTATTTTAGGGTTGTTGTTTTTTTTTCATTTCCATTACAGTGCCAGTTTAAGCTATATGTGTAGAGGAGTGCCTTTCACAGACGAGACTGAGTTTATTTCTCAGGGTTGGTTTATTGAGAGGTCACATCCTCTAACAAGAACAGAATCTCAGAAAAGAGGAAGAGCAATCTTCTCACACAGTACTTATACTCTCCCAAGACACAAAACCCCCAACATCAAATCACACACCCCCAACCCACAGTCTTTAGGTAAACATCCAGCCCCCGAGGCTCCTTGGCGTCTCCATTGTCTCTTGACCTTCTAGGCTCGGGGGCTCCTGCTGGGACATTCTCTCCAACTTCCCGTCTCCTGACAGACCGACTTCACACCTCTCGAAGGTCTCTGTAGGGTCAGGTCCTCTTTGGCCATTTAGACGTGAAGTTTCCAGAATATGCACCAACATGCCTACTAGGTATATGTGGGTGAATATGAATACAATATATAAGATAAGATAAGATAAGATAAGCCTTTATTAGTCCCACAATGGGGAAATTCCAGGATTGCAACAGCACAGGGATAGCAACACTCAGAGCAACAATCAGAAGGCAAGAAAAAAAAACAACAAGCAAGCAAGTGCAGCTAATATACATATGTACATATTACTATAAAATATATATATATACACACACACATATGTGCTCTAAATATGCGCCATATATGTTTCTTTAGTTCCACAAATGTTTGATAAAACAAGTTATGCTCAGTAATCCATTAACAGTTAATGTGCTCATGATACATGTCGAATTCACTATCTTAAAGTCATCTGAATGTGTTCATCTATCCTGAAATTTCCTATTTAACTGTTAAAAAAAGGCATATTGGTGAGATTGTCTGATCTCACGTCCATCTTCTTGATTAAAAGCAGAAAAGAATTCAGGTTTTTGAGACTGATTCATTGCTGGAAGAAATATTGAATTAGTCATAAAATTGTCCATTTTCTGGACAGGTGCCCCATTGAGTTTATGTGTGCTGGTAATGAAAAGAAATTTTCATTCCTACTCACATGTATATTTATATTAATATTTGTATCCGCCTAACCACTTCTCTAGTCAAAGACGTTCTGTGGGATTTCCTCAACACGTTTGTTTTTGTGTATCTTGATGGCACCCTTATCTTCTCTCGTTCCCTAGTAGAACATCGGGTCCATGTCAGGACAGTCCTGCAGCGCCTACTGCAGAGCCAGCTCTATGTCAAGGGGAGAAATGTGAGTTCCACACACCCACCATCACATTTCTCAGTTTTATCATCCTTCATGACAAAATTCAGCCTGACCCCCAAAAGATCAAAGCTGTTCTCAGTTGGCCCTTCCCTTCATCCAGAAAACAGTTGCAACAGTTTCTTGGTTTTGTTAACTTCTACCAGCACTTTATACATAACTACAGCACCATTGCCCTTCCCCTCACTCGCTTCACCTCCACCAAGATCTCCTTCGCCCGGTCCAAGGATGACAACAAGGCTTTTTCCCTGCTCAAAGCTAGGTTCACCAAAACACCCATTTTGGTGCAGGTCAACCCCAAGCTAAAATTTATTGTGTAGGTGTATGCCCCAGACTCTGGGGTGGGGGTAGTACTTTCCGGACAATTGGTCAATAAAGAAAAATCAAACTCTATCCCTGTGCATATTTCTCTCAGTGCTTAACTCCAGCCAAGACAAATTATGACATCAGTGACCGAGAGTTGTTTTCAGTTAAGCTGGTGCTTGAGGAATGGCGGTATTGGTTGGAGGGGGCCACCTTGCTATTCCTACTGTGGACTGACCATAAGAACCTTGAGTACCTTAGGGCTGCCAAAAGGTTGAACTCCCGACAGGCGAGGTGGGCGCTGTTTTTCTCAGACATTTCCATTTCACCCTCACATACTGGCCCAGCTCTGAGAACGTCAAGCCCTTTCCAGACAATTCACCACTGAGCTTCCATCTTCAAGCAACGAGACCACTGTGCCGGTAGAGTGTGTCATTGGGGCGCTCTCCTGGGGTATCAAGCAAAAGATTTGGAAGGCTCAGAACCAGATCCTGTGGGGGGGAGGGGGTTCCCCACAGGTTGGCTGTTTATCCTTGCAGGAGTGAGAGGTGAGGTTATACATTTGCTCCACACTGCCAAACTCACGTGCCGTCCAGGGGTAGCTAGAACTCTTACCCACCTCAAATCCTCATTCTGGTGCAAATCCATGACCAGGGGTGTTGAACAGGGATGCCCTCCTCTACATCAAGGCTTTCCTGCAGTGTTCCACAGGGAAGTCCCTCATTACCCCCTTTGCTGGTTTGCGCCAGCGACTCCCTGTTCCAGCCACCCGTGGTCAAACATCGCCTTTGACCTCAACACTGGGCTGACTTTCACTTGACAGACACATGGTGATCCTAGCCATTGTTGACACGTTCTCAAAGGTAAAACACTTCATCCCCAAACTACCATCAGCGAAGGAGACAGCTGAGCTTCTGACAACGCATGTGGTGTAAGATTACATGGCTTTTCATCTGAAATTATGTCTGATTGTGGTCCCCAATTCTCCTCCCAGGTGTGGCACACCTTCTTTAAGGCAATTGGAGCCACCGTCAGCCTCACCTCCAGCTATCACCTGCAGAGTAACGGCCAATGCAAGCAAGCCAACCAGGAGCTGGAGGCTGCACTATGGTGCATCACATCATCCAACCCCTCTTTGTGGAGTACCAATCTGCCCTGGCTAGTGTATGACCATTGCTCCACCACTTCTGCTGCCATAGGTTTTCTCCATTTGAGACATCCCTGGGATATAACCTTCCTCTCTTTCACATCTCTGAAGAGGAAATTGCAGTGCCCTTGATCCACCACCACAACCAGAGGTTCCACTACATCTGGAGGGCCACCAAGGTGGCATTGCTCCAGTATAGGAGGAAATAGGGGATATTAATAAATATGAATATGATCAGGTATGAACTGGAGTCTGAGATCAAATCTCATTTCTTATACATCAGAAAAGTTAATAACACTCATAAGGGGCACCAGCTTCTATCTTTAAGAAGCAATTTAATCTTTAAACATCAGCATTAGAATCCTTAAGCTAAAACTGGGTTTCTGTGGGAAGGGAATCACACCATATCACATTTAAAACAGCAAAATAAGCACACATATAGCTTCAAAGTTTGCAACTTTTTGCTGAAAAGTGTGTAAATATGTTTGCTTTTAGTTTAAAAGATTATAATATGTGGTTATATAAGTGATTAAATACAATAGGGGTGTTTATGTATGTTCCTGCTATAGGTATCTATATAGTGAGTGGGGTTTCACCACAGAAAGACTTTCAGAAGCCAACAGGTCCTTTTCCTTTTGTTCTTGGCATAAAAGTTTGGATTAGTGTTAAATTTAGTTTATTCCAAATAATATGAATTACTTTGAAGTTACTTTGAAGACTTAATTTGGTTATAAATCATCTTTAAAGATTAGAAGTTTAAATAAAAATTGCAGTCCCTATGTTTCACCACAAGATGGAGGCAGTTTTCATCTGCACTTCCAGAAGAGGAAACCCAATGACGTCACAAGGAGTCAAGGATCTCTACTCAAAATGGCGGCTACAGGGAACTCTACCTAGACTTAAGATGGCGTCGCTGAGCCGATCTACACATGCGCAGTTTTTGTACACAGCTTTACAGTCGTGTGCGCGACTGAGCGTGCACGTGCCACGTGAATGCAGCTCAAGCTTCAGTCCATAAAACCACGCCTTGCTTTCCAAAGGCGGGAAAACTTTTGTCTCCCTAAACTTTATTCAACAAGTTTATACAATGGTTAATTTAATTAAATCCCCCAAGGGTTTTCTTCGCCTGCGGGGTGTTGAAATAACAGGGAAAACAAATAGGATTTCTTCGCTATTTTGTTCCCAGGCCTATTTTAATTATTCAGCGTGTAATCATGCTTCTTAAGCATGTATTGAACAGCAACAAAAAAAAAAAAAAAACTGACTAGAGTGGGGTCTCTTCACCTCCTCCTTGTCTTGGTCAGCAGACACACACACACACACACACAGCAGTAATCAGGGGGGCAAATTCACCTCCTCCCCCTCGTGACACAGAGACAGAGACAATAGACTGGCTGCAGGCAAATGAACCACCTTTTTTTTTTTTTTTTTAGTTAAAATTTGACCAAAATCATACACAGCTTATGTATTAATTTTTCATTCTGAGTCAAGTCAAGTTCAACCAGGCCTCACACGGGGCACCAAAATATATAGGAGGAAATAGGGGATATTAATAAATATGAATATGATCAGGTATGAATTATTTAATTTATATTGATGTATTGGAATCTGAGATCAAATCTCATTTCATATACATCAGAAAAGTTAATAACACTCGTAAGGGGCACCAGCTTCTATCTTTAAGAAGCAATTTAATCTTTAATTTCACTTTATACCTGTTTGATCACTCAATAAATTAATCAATAATCAGTCTCAAAAATTTTCCGTGAATTCGATACCTGTGCTTGAACAGACTCAGAATGAAATAAATTCTCAACAACTTCTCATTTTTACAGATTTATTAAACAAAATGATTAACAGACATTGCAGTAATTTCATTAATCATAGAATCAATCTTGTAAATGATAGATTAACAATGTCAATATTTTCGGAACCAGGGTTAAACTGAGAAACCGATTTCTATCAGTTTGAGTTAACAGATTATGGAAACAATGCAAATTTATGGAGAAAGTTTACTAATTATGTGAAAAAGTCCTTGATTGATCTTAAGAAAATAAAAATGGAATTTTAATGAAAAGAAGAGTTATGTTAAGGGCTTCTTAATTTGCATCTGATTAGATACACAAATTATTACTGAACCTCAGACGTTTAATTCAGCAGATGAATTAAAGTTTTGCAGCTCACGTGATCCTCGGTGATGATGGTTCTGGCGTCGTCCTCATGAAGTTTTGAAGTGTTGTTCAGGGGCAAAACCCAGAATATTTGTCCCGCAAATATTCTCTTGACGATTAATGATATTCATGAGATCGTAAGTTGGATCTCGATGGTTGAGATGCTGCAGAAGCGCGCTGATTCCTCAGCCCGCACGTGATGTGGAGAGCTGCGTCTTTTCTTCCTGGTAGACAAGCGCTGCAGGTCTTCGGGAATAATTAAAGATATCTGATCAGATTTCAAATTAGAAGAGAAAAAAAAAACTTTCGGACTTTAGATAAAATAATAGCTTCTGGTGGGTGCTTGGTCAAGAAAAATATAAAAATAAAGTCAAGATTAGAGTTTACATTAAAATTAAACAAACGGTGGTTTTACAGAAAGTTTAACAAAGAAAAAGAGATAAGTAAAAATTGGAGTTTAACTCCGATTAACAATTGAGCTCAAATAAGAATTCCTAGGTATTCAAGAGAAAAAGAAAAAGGCATTAAAATACAGTTACATAAACAAATTACGAGTTATCTGCTCTGTGTTCAGAAAAGTGACACGTGGTCGAAGTCTATTCAGATGGTCCTTTGTTCTTCCTTGCTGTGTGTAGACAATAGAGAGACGATCAGTGAAAGGGGGAGCCGGAAAGAGAAGAGAGCCGATCCGTGAAAAGATCCAAAAGGGAAGAGAGGGTGAAGCAAAGAGCGATCCGGAAAAGAGAGCAGCTGAAAAGGGGGTGAAGCAGGGGTTCCTCTGTTATTTATAAGTTCCATTGAGCTTCGCGGGCTTCCGGGATCTCAGCCAATGAGAGTCCTTCGTGGGAGGCCCAATGAACTCTCCATCCAATGAACAAACAGTCTATTGTCTGCAGCTCTGGGATGAAGAATTGCTGTCATGCCGAGATTGGCTGCTGGAGTCACATGGTTTTAGAGGCAAAACTTTGATACATACTGGAAGTTAATTTTTCCCCTTATGTATTAAACTAAGATAACTTTAGTGATTAGTATAAATTATAAGCAGTGCTTCTAAATCAACATGCAGGAATAAATATTCATTTAAACAATTTTAACATGCATATATATATATATATATATATATATATATATATATATATATACTGTATATATATACAGTATATATATATATATAATCACAGATTAATGCATTTCACACATATTATTGATTTTCCACATTAAAACATCACAGTCCATTTTCTTTTCATAGTTCTGAAAAGAAGAAGGTTTAGAATTGAGTGTGTAATAATGTACTTTAAAATTCACTGGTTAAATCCAGCATTTCAGTTTAAGGAAATTTTATTGAGCTGTGGATCCATGTTTAGGCCAGGTCTGTTGCATGTTTATGGGGGCAGTAAAAGCAAAGCCGGACATTGGGGAAATTCCTTAGGTTGGTTTTAACAAAAGAAAGGGGATTTCAGCTGTAGCCTGGGGGAAGAAAATCCATTTCTTTGTGTTACTCTTGGATGAAACAAAATGTCTTTAAGCAGAAGAATAATTGTTGCTGAGCCAAAGTGAGATGATGCTACACCAGACAGCACAGTAGAACTACAGATGAGGCAACCGACAGAGGAGTGTGGCACCCACCTACACCGTTGAACAAAAGATATGGCATTCCACCAAAAATATCCCCCTCAAAACTGAATCAAAGAAACTGTCCCCCAAATCATTGGTCCCTTTACCACTGTGGTGGAGAGGAGGACACCGAACAAACTGTTATCCATCAGGGCCAACCCTGATCACCCCCTCCACCACACACTGGACAGACAGCGGAGCACTTTCTCCAGCAGACTGCTACAGCTCCGCTGTCGAACGGTTAGGTACTGGAAATCTTTTTTGCCACATGCCATTTCACTGTACAATAACTCACTATGATGTTGAATCTTGGTCATAACAATGGTACCATACAGCAGCTTACAGTCTAACTGGTACTTCACATTTCACCCTGCACCTCATAGTCCTTTGTACAGTCGGTACTATCCATACATTCATAAGGATTATCATCTTTTCAACCTTGTAGCAGCCTATGTAGTACAGTGGGGGAAAAAAAGTATTTAGTCACCCACCAATTGTGCAAGTTCTCCCACTTAAAAGATGAGAGAGGTCTCCAAATTTCATCATAGATATACCTCAACTTCATAATCAACTTCAACCTCATAATCAACGATCATCGGCCGGGATCGTGGCTCCCAGGAAAACTCTGCAGACTGAGGAGGTGGACGAAATAAAAAAAGCGCTGGATTTCTTGGCGGAAGAGATTTCTGCTGTAAAGACGCAGCAAAGAACCATCCTGGACCTGGTAGAGGATATAAAAGCGCTGCGGAGCCAGAACGCTGAGAAGGAAAAAAGGCTGGCGTATCTGGAGAGCAGAATGTCGGAAATGGAGCAGAACACTCGGGTGAACGATGTGATCATCACGGGGCTCCACATTAAACCCCGATCACATGCGAGAGCGGTGGCCGTGGACAGCAGTGGAAGTGAGCTAGAAGAGGAATCCACTGAGCAACAAGTGTCGGCCTTCATGCAGTCGAAAGGAATTCAGCTAGACTGCAACACCATTGAGTCCTGCTACCCTCTGCCCAGGAAAAACGGCAACAAACCGGCTGTGATCGTGAGCTTTGTGAACAGAAAACACAAGACTGCGCTGCTGAAACAAGGTAGAAAGTTGAAAGGAACAAACATTTACATAAACGAGCACCTCACGAAGGAAAACGGAGAAATAGCCAGAAAAGCAAGATACATGAAAAAGCAGAAAAAGATTCAAAACAACTGGACATCAAACTGTAAAATAGTCATCAAATTAAACGGATCACCTGAAGAAGCCAAGGTCATTAACATCCGTAATATTATGGAACTGGACAATTATCAATGAATATTATGAACTGGAGTCACAGCAACAATCAGACAACTGTAGGACACTGAAGAATTATACTCATCTGCAACAAAACATTCAACAACATGAATCAAAAAATCAACAAACAGGTACAACAGGAACTGAAAGTTTTTGAATATACAGATCACAACCCACAGGACATAGAATATAACATAGACCCTGATAATAATTTATTTAGCTCCATCAATAATGACTGTAATTACTACACAGATGATCAGTTTAACACAATGGTCACATCTGATTTCAATATTTCTATGATCCACTTCAACAGCAGAAGTCTCTATGCCAACTTTAATAACATTAAAGATTATTTACATCAATTTAAAGAGCCATTCAATATTGTGGCAATATCAGAGACGTGGCTCAGTGAAGAGAAAGGAGTGGATTTTACCATGGATGGCTATGAATTAAATTATATAAATAGAAAAGTGAAAAAAGGAGGAGGAGTTGCAATTTATATTGACAAGAGCTTGAAATACAAGGTTGTTGAAAATCTGTCAGTAACTGTGGATGATTTATTTGAATGTATTACAATAGAAATCTGCCTGGACAATGTGAAGAATGTAGTAGTGAGCTGCGTATATAGAACACCTGGATCAAACCTTGACTTATTTAAGGACTGGATGGAAAAAATGTATGCAAAACTAACTCATAAAGTTATGTTCATCTGTGGGGATTTCAATATAGATCTGATAAGATAAGATAAGATAAGATAAGCCTTTATTAGTCCCACAACAGGGAAATTCCAGGATTGCAACAGCACAGGGATAGCAACACTCAGAGCAACAATCAGAAGGCAAGAAAAAAAAAAACAAGCAAGCAAGAGCAGCTAATATACATATGTACATATTACTATAAAATATATATATACACACACACACACACACAGACACACAGTGCAGAGCATTGTAGCTGGATGGAATAAATATATGAATATATGAACACACAGTGCAGAGCATTGTAGCTAGATGGAATAAATATGTAAATATATAAACACCCACAGTACGGAGCATTGCAGCTAGGTGGAATAAATATGCAAGTATATAAACACACACAGTGCGGAGCAATGTAGCTAGATGGAATAATATGTAGATATATAAAAACACAGTGCGGAGCATTGTAGCTAGATGGAATAAATATATAGATATATAAATATAAACACACCCAGTGCTGAGCATTGTAGCTAGATGGAATAAATATGTAAATATATAAACACACACAGTGCAGAGCATTGTTGCTAGGTGGGATAAAACAGCATAACCGTCTATTTAGTTATCCTACATGGTATGATTATGTGCCCATACATATTCTCACCCTCCATAGCGACCGGTATGTTCCTAGTTGTATGCCGGAGAGGACCATTGTGTAAGTCTATTGCATCTTTTGCATTCAAAAAAAAAACTATTAGTTTGTTACGTCTTTTTGCTATCTCTGCGAGCAGCCCTGCTTAGGTTGTACAGTCTGACAGCCGTTGGTAGGAAGGACCTACGAAACTTCTCGGTTGTGCACCTGGGATGATGTAGTCTGCTGCTAAATGAGCTCCTCAGTGCATCCAGTATGTCCTGCATAGGGTGGAACTCGGACTCCAGCAGAGATGACAGTTTAGCCACCGTCCTTCTCTCTCCTATCTCCTCCATCGGATCAAGGCGCTGCCCCAGGACAGAGCTAGCTTTCTTAATCAGTTTGTTCAGTCTCTTCCTATCGGCTGCAGTAATGCCACTGCCCCAGCAGACCACTCCAAAAGTGATGGCTGATGCCACCACCGTGTCATAGAATGACTTCAGCAGCGCCCCTTGTACACCAAAAGACCTGAGTCTCCTCAGCAGGAACAGCCTGCGCTGTCCCTTCTTGTAGAGTGCGTCAGTATTGTGTGACCAGTCTAGTTTATTGTTCAGATGAATACCCAGGTACTTGTAGGATGTCACCATCTCGATGTCTGTTCCCTGTATATTTACTGGTGCTGTGAGGGGCTGCCCATGCCTGCGGCAGTCCACCACCAGCTCCTTAGTTTTCCTCGCGTTGATCTGGAGGCAGTTCTGATGGCACCAGTCCACAAAGTCCTGGATAAGCCCTCTGTACTCAGC
Source organism: Pholidichthys leucotaenia (assembly GCA_020510985.1). Classification (NCBI taxonomy): domain Eukaryota; kingdom Metazoa; phylum Chordata; class Actinopteri; order Cichliformes; family Pholidichthyidae; genus Pholidichthys; species Pholidichthys leucotaenia. The sequence continues at coordinate 1,749,460 of JAJAQF010000026.1, read as the reverse complement.
TTCATCTCCGCTGGAGATGAGACCAACGATCACAGAGTCATCAGAGAACTTCTGTAGATGGCAATGTGTTGTGTTGTGTGAGAAGTCCGCAGTATAAAGAGTGAACAGGAAGGGAGCCAGCAGTTGTTTTTGATGAACTCAAAACAACATAGTTTGACAGAAGAATTTACCAACACAATGTACAGTATGGGCTTACATCCAACAATTACCGGGCCTAGCAGAATCACGTCACACAGTGCCACACTAATAGATAACATATTCACAAACATTATGGAAAATAATATCAGGAGTGGGCTTTTATTGAATGAAATCAGTGACCACCTGCCGATTTTTGTTGTCTATCAATGTGATTATAGGAAGAAAAAGCATACCAAAAATATTAAATATAAAAGAATAAGAACCGAAGAATCAATGTATTTACTGACAAAGGAATTATTAATACAAGATTGGAAGATAGTTTATGATGAAAATGACATAAATAAAGCATATGATATATTTTTTTACAAATATTTCAATCATTGTACAATAAAAACTGTCCTATAAAACAATACAGTGTCAGACAACAAAAAAAAATATTCCTTGGGTCACCAAGGGGTTAATAAATGCATGTAAAAAGAAGAATACATTATATAAACAATTCATTAAATGCAGAACAGTGGAAGCTGAGATCAAATATAAAAGATATAAAAATAAGCTTACTAATATAATGAGGACCTGTAAGAAAGAATATTACAACAGAATATTAGAGGATAACAAAAATAACTTAAGAGGAATATGGCAAGTACTCAATGGGATTATTAGTAATCGTCCTAAGAATGCAAATTATCCAGAATATTTTATTGAAAATGGCAATTTGATTAATAATATGGAAGATGTGGTCAGTGGTTTCAATAATTTTTTTTTTGTAAACGTTGGTCCTGAATTAGCAAAATCAATAGTGACACCAGAAACAAACTGCAGTGGTTCTGTGAATAAAATAGAAGATAGAAATCCAAACACAATCTTTTTGGGTGCAGTTACTGAAAAGGAAATTATCGAGACTGTGAGTAAATTTAAGAACAAAAAATCAACGGACTGGAATGAAATTGACATGACAATAGTGAAAAAAGTAATTGAAGGAACTGTTAAGCCACTAACCCACATCTGTAACCTGTCATTTCAAACTGGTACATTTCCAGACAAAATGAAAATAGCAAAAGTAATACCTCTATACAAAACAGGAGACAGTCATCACTTCACAAATTACAGGCCAGTCACTTTACTCTCACAATTCTCCAAAATACTTGAAAAAATCTTCACTAAGAGACTGGATGATTTCACTGAAAAATACAACCTACTTACAGATAGCCAGTATGGTTTTAGAGCAGATAAATCTACATCTTTGGCACTGATCGAACTTATAGAAGAAATTACTAGGTGTGTGGTATATATTACTCATATAATCCATACCTACATTTGTTAGAGCATGTGGAAATGTTTGGGACAACATATACAAAGGAACTTCACACCTCTGAAAGGACAAAGGAATCTCACCGCCGTGTGAAGACCAATGACATCACAGGACGCTGCGGCAACAGACTTGACACCTTCACCCCCTAAGGCGAGGAGAGGTTTTCCCATCACCTCCCAAGACGAAGGGAGGAGTTAACAGGACTACTGGGGGATTAAGATAACGGGGGATTTCAGCTTGTGTTTTGCATGTCTTTGATGTGTGCTGTATTTAACCAGCGAGCTGGGCAGAACTCTTTCTCTTGTGTTTTGCATGTCTTTGATGTGTGCTGTATTTAACCAGCGAGCTGGGCAGAACTCTTTCTCTTTTTGCCTTCTGCCAAGCTCTGCACCAGATGAGACAAGATAGAAGAGTTGTTCATTAAAGACTCTGCTTTTTTGATACAAAACCGCCTCATCATTTCCAGCTCTTCTACAAGGTGTATAGATAAAAAAAAAAGGTTGCTGTAGGAGTATTTATAGATTTAAAGAAAGCTTTTGACACCATTGACCACAGAATACTTCTAAGGAAACTGGAAAGGTATGGGATAAGAGGGGTAGGACTGAGTTGGGTGGAAAGTTATTTAAGTAACAGACAACAATTTGTACAAATTGGTGAGCACAAATCACCCTTCATGGACATCACTTGTGGTGTGCCCCAGGGGTCAGTTTTGGGACCCAAACTCTTTATTTTGTATATAAATGACATATGCCAAGTATCAAAAATTCTGAAATTTATTTTGTTTGTGGATGACACAAATATCCTTTGCACTGGTGAGAATTTGCAGCAGGTTTGAGAGGTTGTCACAACTGAAATGGAAAAATTAACGCAGTGGTTCAACAAAAATAAATTATCTCTAAATCTAACTAGAATAGAAACAGTACAGGAAAATAAGTTTCTGGGGGTGACGCTAGACAATAAAATCTGCTGGAAACCTCACATCAGTCACATCCGGGCCAAGTTAGCAAAATGTATAGGCATACTGGGGAAGACAAGACACATCTTGGACTATAAATCATTGGTCTTATTGTACAATTCACCGTTTTTACCTTACCTTAACTATTGTGTAGAAGTCTGGGGAAACACCTACAAGACCAACCTACAGTCAATATGCACATTACAAAAAAGAGCTATAAGGATAATAAACAATGTAGGATATAGAGACCATACCAATTCGTTGTTTTTAAAGTCACATGTCATAAAGTTCATCGATTTAGTTAAATTTAAGACAGCACAAGTAATGTACAGGGCAATTAATAATCAACTCCCAACTAATATACAAAAAATATTTTTAAAAAAAAGACAGTGATCATAATTTGAGAGGAGACTTAAACTTTACAAAACCCAAGATACGAACAACCAAGAAAAGTCTGTGCATATCTGTCTGTGGGGTGGATTTGTGGAACATTCTGGAGCCGGAACTGAAACTATGTACAAACAGAAATCAATTCAAAAAGAGGTATAAACACCATTTTTATTTTTATTTTTTTGTCCTGTCAGGCAGCTAGGCAAACAGAACAGGGATCTGTCACCCTACTGTGCCAAAACAGATTTACTTTGCCAAGAGGAGCCTATACAGTGCCTAACTTTGCACTGTATATTGTTGTAAACTCCTCCTGTAATAACTTTTAATACTTTATTTTAATTGTTTTACCCATGAAAGACCCAACAGGATGGGGAAGAGGGAAAGGAAGTATAAACACCATTTGCTGAAAGGATATATGTTAGAAGGGTAGTATTTATATGTACAATTCATTATGTTCACTCTGGGACATTATGGGACACTATGGAATGGTGGGTGGGACAGCACTGTGTATATCTGTGTTGTTTGAGGCTGGTTTTGATGTATGGACATCAATGTAAGTTAGGATGGATGGGTGTTAATGTTGATTTGTAAAAAATACAGTAAATTGTTTACTTGGGGTCTGAGTGTTGCTATCCCTGTGCTGTTGCAATCCTGGAATTTCCCCGTTGTGGGACTAATAAAGGCTTATCTTATCTTATCTTAAAGGTGGTAATTTGTATAAAATTCACATGGGTGTATTTATGGAAAAGAGGAGATGGAATTAATAAGTGTTCACTTCTTCCTTCTCCCTTTCGAACACTGTATACTGTTACTTTATTGCATTTGCCATTTGTTTGTTTTTGTTATATTTTTTTTGTTCGAAATAAACTATCTATCTATCTATCTATCTATCTATCTATCTATCTATCTATCTATCTATCTATCTATCAACTATGAGAGACAAAATGAGAAAAAAAAATCCAGAAAATCACATTGAAGGATTTTTAATGAATTAATTGGTAAATTCCTCAGTAAAATAAGTATTTGGTCAATCGCAAAAGTTCATCTCAATACTTTGTTATATACCCTTTGTTGGCAATGACAGAGGTCAAACGTTTTCTGTAAGTCTTCACAAGGTTTTCACACACTGTTGCTGGTATTTTGGCCCATTCCTCCATGCAGATCTCCTCTAGAGCAATGATGTTTTGGGGCTGTCACTGGGCAACACGGACTTTCAACTCCCTCCAAAGATTTTCTATAGGGTTGAGATCTGGAGACTGGCTAGGCCACTCCAGGACCTTGAAATACTTCTTACGAAGCCACTCCTTTGTTGCCCGGGCAGTGTGTTTGGGATCATTGTCACGCTGAAAGACCCAGCCACATTTCTTCTTCAATGCCCTTGCTGATGGAAGGAGGTTTTCACTCAAAATCTCACGATACATGGCCCCATTCATTCTTTCCTTTACATGGATCAGTAGTCCTGGTCCCTTTGCAGCAAAACAGCCCCAAAGTATAATGTTTTCACCCCCATGCCACAGTAGGTATGGTGTTCTTTCTCCTCCAAACATGACAAGTTGAGTTTTTACCAAAAAGTTCTATTTTGGTTTCATCTGACCATATGACATTCTCCCAATCCTCTTCTGGATCATCCAAATGCTCTCTAGCAAACTTCAGATGGGCCTGGACATGTACTGGCTTAAGCAGGGGGACACGCCTGGCACTGCAGGATTTGAGTCCCTGGCGGCGTAGTGTGTTACTGATGGTAGCCTTTTTTACTTTGGTCCCAGCTCTCTGCAGGTCATTCACTAGGTCCCCCCGTGTGGTTCTGGGATTTTTGCTCACCGTTCTCGTGATCATTTTGACCTCACGGGGTGAGATCTTGCATGGAGCCCCAGATCGAGGGAGACTATCTGTGGTCTTGTATGTCTTCCATTTTCTAATAAGTGCTCCCACAATTGATTTCTTCACACCAAGCTGCTTACCTATTGCACATTCAGTCTTTCCAGCCTGGTGTAGGTCTACAATTTTGTTTCTGGTGTCCTTTGACAGCTCTTTGGTCTTGGCCATAGTGGAGTTTGGAGTCTGACTGTTTGAGGTTGCGGACAGGTGTCTTTTATACTGATAACGAGTTCAAACTGGTGCCATTAATACAGGTAACGAGTGGAGGACAGAGGAGCCTCTTAAAGAAGAAGTTACAAGTCTGTGAGAACCAGAAATCTTGTTTGTTTGTAGGTGATCAAATACTTATTTTACCAAGGAATTTACCAATTAATTCATTAAAAATCCTTCAATGTGATTTTCTGGATTTTTTTCCCCCTCATTTTGTCTCTCATAGTTGAGGCATACATATGATGAAAATTGGAGACCTCTCTCATCTTTTAAGTGGGAGAATTTGCACAATTGGTGGCTGACTAAATACTTTTTTGCCCCACTGTATATAAGTTATTTAAGCATTTTTACTTCCCTGGGTAACTCCTTTTCTATTCTTGTCAAGAACCAAGGGCTGGAGAATTCCAGACTCAGTTTCATGGCACTTTCTGTATAGTGCACTTATGTCCTCCTTGTATGATTATCCTTATTTTCACTTTTCTGATTGGGTTTATGCTTTATTTCATTTTCTGTGCTGAATTATAGTTACACTTTGACTTTGTCTTATATCCAGTTTAGTCCCTTTACTGTTGACAGCTGTCAGGGGGCATGTAGCCTGGCATGGGCGTGCCCTGTCAGCTGCAAGTGTGGTTTGCCTCCCTCTCATAGCCTCAGCTGATCCCAATTACCATTTTGATTTCCTCTATCCCTTTTCATGTGCACTCACACCTGCTATTAGTCTTGTAATTGGTTTGTTCTCTGTTTAAGGGAGATTATTTTTCATGTTTGTTGTCGCTGCCTCGCCTTTAGAGGGAACGTTCTTCCTTGTCTCTGCCAGAGTTCAATCTCGCTCTGGCGTGCCTCATTAGTAAGCTGTCTCCTCCTTGTTATTTCATCGTTTTTTCACCTTTTGCACTTATGTTTGCTATTTTTGTTAATAAACTTCACAAACTCACAGTCCAGTGCCTGGGGTGTTTGTCTGCCTCACTGTGGTGAACATGACAATTCTGCTGTGTGTATTTCTGTTAGTTTGGGTCATCTTACGCTGCCATTCTGTTGTTACATTGTAATTTCCCAGTTTGGCATCAATAAAGTACATCTTATCTATCTATCTATCTATCTATCTATCTATCTATCTATCTATCTATCTATCTATCTATCAATTTCATCATTCACCCCTCCTCGGTTCACCTTGGTCTTTTCTCTTCCCTCTGTATACATCTTACATTCCATGTTTCCCAGCTCAAGTCAGTCGCCTCCAGCCTGCTCTGTCTTGCCTCCAAGCCGCCTCCTCTGCCAAAGATGGTTGACAGGGGCCCAGTTTATGGCATCAACCACATCGTAGATGCCTGTTGCCAGGTATATGGAATCAAGTTTCTGGTAGACTGGAAGGGCTATGGGCTACAGGAATGCTCCTGGATTCCAAGATCCTTCATCATGGATGACCATCCTATCCACGATTTCTTTAAAAAGTATCCGAATAAGCCTCGGATGCCAGGAGAGGGTCCCCTTGGCCAGTCGGGGGGGGGGGGGGGGCTGTAGTGGTTCTGGCTGCGCACTGTTGTTCTCTCTCCCTTAATCACTCATTCTCTACAGCTGATTTCACCACCTGCCTGCAGTCAAGTCCACTCTTTAAATATGAGCAGCTCCCAGCAATCTAGAGGAGCCTGTCAGACTCTCTCCCTGGCATCTGTTGAGTGTAGAATGTGGTGTGTGGCCCTGAGGGCTTGTTGTAGCGGCCCTGGTGGTGACATCAGGCAGGCTGCAGGACCAGTATATATATTGTAGTTGTCAGTAAAGTTCAGTTCATTGCTTGGCATAAGACTGACTCCAGTCTCCCGTCATTCAGACAAAACATTTTGGCTATGAGAGAAAACTATGGGGGCCTATGGGCTACCTCCACCCTTATTACCGTTTCTGGAGTACCTGGGAAAGCCAGCGATCCTGTGGCCAAAATGGGTGGCCATGTTTGAGGGTTACATTGTGGCGCTGGGCCTAAGTAGACTCAACAGAGTATGAAGCAGTCCCTCTAGGATTTCGCGATGTTGCGATCGCACCAATTCACGCAAAATCAGCCAATCAGCGCAACTATTGCACGACCTTGCAACTTTGTCCAATCACCGCAACTTTCCCGTAATTTTGGCCAATCCTCGTCAACTTCTGCCAATTTCACCAATCCAATTTGTCTAACTGGCACTGAAACGCTCAGTCTAACCAATCAAATGCACCACTGCATCACGTTCACTTCCGTGTTTACAGTAAGTAGTGAATAGAAAGTTTACAGTGAGTAATGGAACACATCTGCAAACAGAGTGCGTGATTTAAAAAAACACTCACCAGTGAGGTTTTCAACGCCGTCCCTTCCTCCATCTCCCCCAGCCTGCCCGTGGACGCCTTGCCATGTCTCCATACTGACCGCGTGTGCTGGGTTTGTGTTGAAAAACATGCGCCTGGCCCAAAAGCACCCCATCGTGGGAGCGTGCGTGATTAGAGTACACTACACTACAGCGAGTGTTTGAACATCTTTAGAGGTAAAATCATTACTACATCTGGTCAATGAGCTTTAAAACTCAATCTCCAGTGTGGACTCTGGACGGACAAACACACCCACCCATCTATCCCCCCTCCCCCTTGCCATCCCGTTGTAAATGAAGGGTGTGTGTGTGTGTGTGTGTGTGTGTGTGTGTGTGTGTGTGTGTGTGTGTGTGTGTGTGTGTGTGTGTGTGTGTGAAGACCAACATGCAGCAGACAGGTAGGCATGGAAAGAGAAAATATTCTCTGTATTTTTTTCAGAAAAACACAGACTCCAATAGCCAATAGAGAGCAACAGAATAATTTATTTTTTCCTCTCCGCTCAGTAAGGAGTGGTTGGGGACCGTAGGGAGTTTTCAAATGAAGGTGCTGCCAATAATTTCCAAAACTCTACTCTTAAACAGGCATTCTATGTAATTTAGCTGTTGTAATGGATATTGTGTTAATGTTTGTATCTGCTGTTGCACAAGAGTTTTTCTGTATAGCAGAAGTTTCTGCTTAATTTACAAATTACTATAACAGGAATTTTTTACAATCCTGAGCTTTTCTTGTATTGTTAAAAAAAATATCACTGCAGTAAACTGGAAAAACGCATCTGCTTTAAAATTTGGAATTCTTCTCACAACTTTTAGTGCAGAAAACACTCCAAAAACATCACAACTTTTATCGCAACTTTTTAAAAAATCTCCCACGAATTCAGGCTTTTTGGCGCGCAACAATCATATAAACATCCCGCAACATCCTGGAGGGACTGATGAAGACGAGCACTTCTAGCCCACCATCTTGGCACAGAAGGTCGGAGAATTCTCTGCACGTTGAGGGAGATGGGGTCTTATGCGGATGCTGTCATGCAGCTGGCCGAATATTTCGCTGAGCATACGAGGACCATGCAGCTGTGGGTAGAAGAGCTGCTGGCGCCAAAAGAAACTAAGCTAGCTAGCTCATAGAAGCTAATGGCTCAGTCAGTGGCAATGGGAAAGTTCGCCACGATGCTAGGTGCGAGACAAAACCAAGCTACAAACTACCAGCTAGACTTCGAGGCAGAACCGGGGCCACAAGTGGGGGAGTCCCTGGTTACCGAAGATGGCAAGCCAGCCGAAGAGCTCAGCACGGTGTGTGACCCTAGCGCTGGTGTTGTTGACGGAGCAGTGAGCGGCGACAGCAGAAGAGGGAGAACAGCAACTGGAGTCTTCCCCTCAGCTGGAGTCTGGCCAGTAGGACAGCAGGCGCAAGCAGGCTGGAAGCCCTAGGAAGCAGCAGCGACAGCCCGGCGCAGAGGCAGCACAGCGGAGCGCCTTAGATGAGGGTGCTGGGCAGAGTGGCAAGGCGCCATTGTCAGCGAGTGACGCCGACGAGAGTGATGCTGTGAGCCCCGGCAGAGAGCAATGGCAGCTGGCCGCCACGGAGGTTGGGCAGGACCTCAGCGCTGGAGCTCAAAGCACCTTGGATGAGGGTGCTGGATGCAGCAACGAAGCGCCTGGGTTGACAGGTGACGCCAACAAGAGTGACACTGGGAGCTCCGGGAGAGAGCAGCGACAGCCGGGCACAGAGGCAGCACAGCAGAGCACCTTGGATGAGGGTGCCGAGAGCAGCAGCAAGGTGCCTGAATTGAGGAGCAGCGAAGCGACCGAGCTTTGGTTTTCCCTGGAGTTCAGCCACAGGAGGCCGGAGTGTTTGGGGCTACAACAGCGACAGCTACAGCGATGGTGAAGGTGGTCGGGGTCGGACCAACAGGCACAGAGGGACTAAGTGCCGGGCAGCAGCACTGCGGGTCCAGACAAGAGAAGCAGTCGGTGGTGAGAGGGGACATTCTCGCTGGGAATGTCAGTTTTGACTCCAGGGACAGGAGAAGAGACATTCTCCCCGGGGAGGTAAGCTTCGACCCTGGGAGCAGGCAGCTGCAAGGGGTGCGCAGGTGGTGAAGCTGCCCTGGGCTTCAGAGCCGGTCTTACCCTTGGCTGCCCATGGACATTGGAGTAACGTCAATTTTCCAATGTAAATATGTTTATATGGTGTTTAATGTTTTATTTTTTTAATTTAGGAGCACAGCGATTGTTTATTATAAATGAACTCTTTTAGTTTAATCCTTTTACTGGCCAGATTAAATGGACAGTTCACGCTCCCCCAGTGGCACAGCGCAGCAACTGCACGTGTCAACTTACTGATGTCCCCCGGCTATGTGAATATGAATATATATATATATATATATATATATATACACTACCGTTCAAAAGTTTGGGGTCACTTAGAAATTTCCTTATTTTTGAAAGTAAAGTACTTTTTTTCAATGAAGATAACTTTAAACTAATCAGAAATACACTCTCTACATTGCTAATGTGGTAAATGACTATTCTAGCTGCAAATGTCTGGTTTTTGGTGCAATATCTACATAGGTGTATAGAGGCCCATTTCCAGCAACTATCACTCCAGTGTTCTAATGGTACAATGTGTTTGCTCATTGCGTCAGAAGGCTAATGGATGATTAGAAAACCCTTGTGCAATCATGTTAGGTCTGCAATGCTGTAATTGCTGCAAATGGAGGATTCTTTGACGAAAGCAAAGTTTGAAGGAAAAAATTATTATTTCAAATACAAATCATTATTTCTAACCTTGTCAATGTCTTGACTATATTTTCTATTCATTTTACAACTCATGGTGGTAAATAAGTGTGACTTTTCATGGAAAACACAAAATAATTGTCTGGGTGACCCCAAACTTTTGAACAGTAGTGTATATATATATATATATATATATATATATTACATTTTACTGATTTTACTGATTTTCTGGTTCATATACTTTGAAGTTTAGATAAAAACATACCCCCGTAGACAAATCGGCATCAAAAAAACGGACCATTCTTTATGTATATGTGTCCAAGGTCCACCGTTGACTAAGTTTTGTAATTTATATAGCTGCCGTGACATTATGCAAATTAAATGCGTAAATTTATTCCTCTGTGAAACTTTGGATCATATTCTACATCTTTCTAATTGGCAGTAAGCCATTATCTCCTGTAACTTTCAAGTTATAGCCTTGGAAATCTGAACTACTGTATTTTATTGACAAATTTTTTTTACCACTCTTGACCACTAGGGGGGCCTTGACCACCATTTAACCGTCCCTGTCGCCATATGGCGCCTGGGACAGTTAATTAATAGGGGCAGAATAACCCGCTTTGCCATGTGGGGAGGAACAGCAGTCCACCTGTTCCCCCTAGTTTTTAATTGTTTTGGGTGAATGTGTTAGGCCATTAGAGTTCACGGTTCCCTGTTAGTGCATGATTCGGGGCCTAAATTGGGGTGGGTCTGAATTGTGTGTATGTGTTTTGGACTTTTGTAAGGGGGAGGGGGATGTTGTGTGTAGAATGTGGTGTGTGTGTGTGTGTGGCCCTGAGGGCTTGCCGTATCTGCCCTGGTGGTGACGTCAGGTGGGCTGCAGGACCAGTATATACACTACCGTTCAAAAGTTTGGGGTCACTCAGACAATTATTTTATGTTTTCCATGAAAAGTCACACTTATTTACCACCATGAGTTGTAAAATGAATAGAAAATATAGTCAAGACATTGACAAGGTTAGAAATAATGATTTGTATTTGAAATAATAATTTTTTCCTTCAAACTTTGCTTTCATCAAAGAATCCTCCATTTGCAGCAATTACAGCATTGCAGACCTAACATGATTGCACAAGGGTTTTCTAATCATCCATTAGCCTTCTGACGCAATGAGCAAACACATTGTACCATTAGAACACTGGAGTGATAGTTGCTGGAAATGGGCCTCTATACACCTATGTAGATATTGCACCAAAAGCCAGACATTTGCAGCTAGAATAGTCATTTACCACATTAGCAATGTAGAGAGTGTATTTCTGATTAGTTTAAAGTTATCTTCATTGAAAAAAGTGCTTTTCTTTCAAAAATAAGGAAATTTCTAAGTGACCCCAAACTTTTGAATGGTAGTGTATATTGTGGTTCTCTCAATAAAGTTCAGTTTGTTGCTTGGCAAAAGACCGACTCCAGTCTCCCGTTATTCAGACATAACAGCATCATCAGGGCAGTCTGAAGTTTGATCAACTTTTTTCCTCCTCCTCCTACAGGTAAGAGTGATATTCTCTCTGCCCAAAAACCTCTCCCTTTAAACTCTCTTCCAGGAGTTTTCTTGGTGGATTTGGACCTAATGTTTGTCCGAGCTGTGGAACCTGGTCCATCAGCACTCACATCCAAACCCCAAATAAGTCGACCTCCCAACATGTACTATTAACTCCGTCTGCAATCTAATCCCTCAAGCACCAACCACCACCCCATGCTCATAAGATAAGATAAGATAAGATAAGCCTTTATTAGTCCCACAACGGGGAAATTCCAGGATTGCAACAGCACAGGGATAGCAACACTCAGAGCAACAATCAGAAGGCAAGAAAAAAAAGCAAGAGCAGCTAATATACATATGTACATATTACTATAAATATATATATATATATATATATATATATATATATATATATACACACACAGACACACAGTGCGGAGCATTGTAGCTGGATGGAATAAATATGTAGATATATAAACACCCACAGTACGGAGCATTGCAGCTAGGTGGAATAATATGTAGATATATAAACACACACAGTGCGGAGCAATGTAGCTAGATGGAATAAATATATAGATATATAAATATAAACACACCCAGTGCAGAGCATTGTAGCTAGATGGAATAATATGTAGATATATAAACACACACAGTGCGGAGCATTGTAGCTAGATGGAATAAATATACTGTATAGATATATAAATATAAACACACCCAGTGCGGAGCAATGTAGCTAGATGGAATAAATATGTAAATATATAAACACACACAGTGCAGAGCATAGTTGCTAGATGGGATGAAACAGCACAACCGTCTACTTAGTTATCCTACATGGTATGATTATGTGCCCATACATATTCTCACCCTCCATAGCGACCGGTATTTTCCTAGTTGTATGCCGGAGGGGACCATTGTGTAAGTCTATTGCATCTTTTGCATTCAAAAACTATTAGGTTTACTCACCGCTGCTGGAATAATCTGTCATGTTGCTGTCACCAATTGCTCCTGGTGGGTCTGGAAGCGCCATGTTAGGCAGCATGCCACCATCAGTGTGTGAATGTGTGTGTGAATGGGTGGATAGCAGGATCTGTAAGAGATGAGAATAAAAGTGCTATATAAGTGAATGCCATTTACCATTTACCATGTTTGGGGTGATCACCCCGAGCCTCACTTGTGGCTGTTGGGTTTAATTATTGATTAATTGCTGTAATTAAACCTTTATTTAAAAAACTGACGCTCGATCCTGGAGTTTTGGCTTATTATCGACCATTCTCCAATTTGCCTTTCATCTCAAA
>JAJAQF010000026.1:1574376-1736669 GCA_020510985.1 Pholidichthys leucotaenia | reverse complement strand
CAGAAGGTGCTGGGACAGAAAGACTCCAACCCCTGCCAGCCCACGGGTAAAAGGACTTATATTTCAAAAGTTGCATTTTTTTTAACAAGTTGCAAATTATGAGAAAAAAAATAAGCAAATTTGCTGGAAAAAATGGCAAATTTATGTGAAAAAATATCATTAATGAGAAAAAAGTACCAAATTTTTAAGTATAATGTTGCAAATTTATGAGAATAAAAGTTGCAAATTTATATTTAAAAAGTTGCATTTTTTTAATTGTTTATATTTTTGAGAAAAAGCATTGCAGATTTACATGAAAAAGTTTAAAATTTATAGGGAAAAAATTGCAACTTTTTGAGAAAAATATTGGCAAGTTCATGAGAAAAAAGTTTCAAATTTTTAGGAAAAACTTGCAAATTTATGAGAAACAATTATAATTATGAGAAAAAAGTAGCAAATTTATGAGAAAAAATTATGTGAAAAAAGTAGCAAATTTCTGAGAAAAGGTAAACATCCATGCGTGTGTGTATGTGTGTGCGTGTGTGTGCGCGCGCGCGCGCGCACGTGCGTGCATGCGTACCGAGGGGTTAAGGCCCAGCCCAGCCCGAGTCAGGATGATGGCCAGAGCGATGTTCCTCAGAGCCGCAGACCAGTGAGTGTTGATGAAGACGGCGTCAGTGATGTAGGGGATGTTCCGCAGCAGCAGACCCGCCAACAGCATGCCTGCATACGAACACAGTCACTGTGTTTAATACGGACATCTGACCCCCCCACCCCCACCCCAACACGGATCATTGTGCAGCAGAAGAAGATGGCGGTGGTAGTCGTACCCAGCAGTGGGGGGAAGGGGGGCAGTGTGGGCAGCCGGATCATCCCCACCAGCTTCCCTCCCAGTACGGAGCAGATGAAGAGGATGACGATGCCGAACAGATTCCCCCCGGGTAGACACTCACTTCCTGTGATGGACCAGACCACGCCGAAGAGAAGAGCGAACAGGCAGACTGGAATGACAGAGAAGGGCATTTCTGAAATAACAGTCAAGTTCTGGCCATTTAAGGTAGTTTTCACACCTGAAGGTCTGGACCACAGTTCCTGTTTTTAGGTTTGGTTTCACACTGATCCTTTTCCAAGAGAACTGAAGAACGTTAAATAATGCAACCTACCGGTAGTTAGCAAATGTGCTATTCAACCTCCAAGGTGTTTCCTACAGCTCTGGATACATCGGTAACCATGGTAACTGTGACTATTTATGCTACTAATGGCCATGTTTCGTCTCTCTGATCAGCTGCCTTAACTTCCTCTCTGGTCCGAAAGTCTGAATCCTTCAGAAAATTGCATTCACACTCAAACCAGACCAAGGTTCACTTTGATCTGGACCAAGAACACTTTTTTTTAGCCATGCTAAATATTGTCTATTTGGTCCAAACCGTGGTTCTGGGGAGGTTTCACACCTAACGTTTTGGTCCAGATCAAACTGAACAGTCTGACCTAGTCTGGTCAGGTGTGAAACCCTTCTAAGTTACTGACCCAAAGTTACTCCAGTCCCATTTTTTTACACTATTGTGACACGACTGTCTGAATACACAAACCTAATTTTCAGATTGAATCCAAGTTCCTTCCTATGTTATCCCAGATCAGATACATGTCCGATACGTGGTCAGGACATGTGACAACTCCAGCCAATTACCTGTTGGTTTAGGGTAATAAGTACCATGCTGTCCATTTTGTTTCAGGCTCTGATGAAGGTCACTAGTGTGAAACGTTAGCATGTTTTGTTGGAATGTGATGTTGGGAGCGTACAGTGCAGAAACCTCACAAAACAACACCCTTTGAATTTCCATACAGTGAAACGAGCTCATGAAAGGATCATGCTAAACATCACGTGGTGTGATTAAGAAAACAGCACAATGGATCCGAGAGACAGCCAAAGTCAGAGATGTTCTGGAAACAATCTTACTTTAATATGTCAGTGGACGAGTCCTCCTGCTCATGCACAACCAAATAACGCTTAGTGGATATGAAGAAGATGGCACTAGTTTGAGTGGTCTCACGGTGTCATGGCGGCGCACACAGTTGCAGCGGCTGTACGCTCTCTCAGTTGGTGTTATGGATGTGTGTTTGTATGTGTGTTTCTGTTGGACCAGTGTACACCCTCATGGGCTACAAACAACTACAGCCGGCATGAGCTCCTTACGATTGGAGTTTCATGCAAGCAGAATGTTACAGCCGAGTTTGTTCGATTGCATGACATCCTGGCGCATATAGCAAGAGGACCGGGCGCTCCGTGGATTACTATCCCAGAGAGGAGGTGACGGCGGAGAGAGAGTAGACAGAAGCGGGGCTGCCGGGCCGGGGCACTAGCTAGACTACGGCAGCAGCCACACAGACCATCGCTACCGAGTCTCTTCATCTCAAACGTCAGAGCACTCTTGAACAAGATGGATGAGCAGAGGCTGCAGGTAACAACAAAACCGATAAGGGATAGCTGCATTCTGCTGATTATCGAGACTTGGTTTCAACCATCCATCCTGGACAATGCTATCGAGCTAGCAGGCTATACCGTACAGCGGCATGACAGGACGAGGGACTCCGGGAAGACCAGAAGAGGTGGGCTCTGTATGCACATTAACAACAGCTGTTGCACAGACACAGTGATTGTGGACAGTCACTGCTCCTCAGACTTGGAATATGTGACTGTAAACTGTAGACCCTTCTATTTACCTAGAGAATTCACCGTAGTCATGGTAACCGCTGTATATATTCCACCTGATGCTAGTGCTAACGCGGTTAATGGATATTTATATGACAGTTTGAGCAAACAGCAGAGTTTACATCCTGAGGCTGTGCATATTGTAGCAGGGGATTTTAACCATGTGGACTTGAAAAAGGTGCTCCCCAAGTTCCATCAACATGTTAATTGTGCTACTAGGGGAGCAAATACACTTGATAAACTGTATTCCAATGTCAAGCAGGGCTTTAGGGCCATCCTATTTTCACATCTGGGCCAGTCTGACCACATGTCTCTGCTTGTAATCCCAGCATATGCACCGCTCAGGAAAACTGCTCCTATTATTACAAAAACAGTTAAAACATGGCCCGATGGTGCAACTCAGCAGCTGCAGGACTGTTTCAATAGGACAAATTGGGACGTTTTTGAACACCCAGACCTGGACATATTTACGGATAGTGTGCTGTGTTATATTAAAACCTGCATGGACACTGTCACAGTTGAGAAAGACATCAGGATTTATCCTAACAGAAAGCCCTGGATGACCCGGGAGGTCCAGAAACTGTTGAGGGAGAGGAGAGCTGCCTTCAGGTCAGGCGACATGGCTCATTATAGCTTAGCCCGGGCTAACCTGAAAAGAGGCATCAGGAAGGCCAAGAGGGAATACAGGAGCAGGATGGAGGACCACCTGGATAGTAATAACAGCAGACAGGTGTGGGAGGGGGTGCAGAAGCTCACTAACTTTAGAGCCAACCCTGGAGCGGCTGAAGGGAGCCCCTTGCTGGCAGAGGACCTGAATATTTTCTTTGCTCGTTTTGAAGTGGAGCCTCCAGAGATAGAAACAACAACGGAGCCCACAGCTCCCAGTAGCCCAAGCCTCATTGTCAAGGAGTATGAGGTGAGGAGAGTTCTGGGAGCGGTCAATCCGAGGAAGGCCACTGGACCTGACGGTGTCTCTGGGCGTGTGCTGAAGGACTGTGCGTACCAGCTGTCTGGAATTTTTACTAGGATTTTTAACCGGTCCCTGTCACAGTCCACTGTCCCACACTGTTTAAAATCCTCCACCATAATTCCTATACTCAAAAAACACAATGTTACCAGTCTGAATGATTACCGGCCAGTAGCTCTGACTCCAGTGGTGATGAAGTATTTTGAGAAGCTTGTCAGAGCCCACATCATATCACTTCTCCCACAGTGTTTGGACCCCCACCAGTTCGCTTATAGGGCCAACAGATCCACTGAGGGTGCTGTAGCCACGGCCCTCCACGCTGCCCTGTTCCACCTGGAGCAGCCGGGGAGCTATGTGCGGATGCTATTTGTGGACTATAGCTCCGCCTTTAACACCATCCTCCCCGGCAGACTGGTGTCCAAACTTAGGGAATTAGGACTTCCATATTCCATTTGTACTTGGATCCAAAGTTTCCTCTCGGATCGCAGCCAGAGGGTCAAAGTGGGACCTCACATGTCCACCACCATTAGTCTCAGCACCGGCTCCCCACAAGGCTGTGTGCTGAGCCCCCTACTGTACAGCCTTTACACCTATGACTGCACCCCCATACACCACAGCAACAGCATCATCAAGTTTGCCGACAACACCACAGTGGTGGGGCTCATCTTTAGGGGAGATGAGACCGGTTTTAGGGGTGAGGTGCAGCAGTTGATAGAGTGGTGTGGAGACAACAGTCTTCTTTTAAATGTCACAAAAACAAAGGAGGTCATCATAGACTTCAGAAGAAATAAAACAGACATTCAACCTCTGACTATTAGTGGTACGGGTGTGGAGAGGGTCGAGGATTTCCGCTTCCTGGGGGTCCATATTCAGGAGGACATGACATGGAGGGTGAACACAACTGAGCTGCTGAAAAAAATCCAGCAGTGACTACATTTCCTCAGGGTGCTGAGAGGAAACAACATCTGTCAGAGACTGCTGTTGTCTTTTTATCGTTGCTCTATTGAGAGCATTTTATCCCTGAGATAAAATGCTAAAATTTATATTGAGAGCTATCCCCTGGATATTCACTTCAGGCGCCACACGAGTCGGCTGCCTTTTGCAACAGCGGCTCAGTTCTGAGTTTTTTTTTCTTCCTCTCTCTTTCTGATCCGGTGACAACTTTCTGATCCGGCGACACCTTACACTCCATATATATCACGGACACACAGATCACCCCAAATGTCTCCCGAGCCGGTGGACGGAGCCATTGTTTATAGCAGGAGACAGCACAGCAGGGAAGAGCTGCTAGCACTCAACCGCCACCCGGTGCTAACGGAAAAACTCGACATACTGGGAGAACTGAGGCGAAAACAACGTGGGTGCCATGCTGGAGTAAGGCGGCGGGCAAGAAATATAAGGTACAGACCCACCCTCCCATCCGTTGTTATGGGGAATGTACGATCGATACTGGGAAAGGTAGATGAGCTAGCGGCTATCTCCCGCTACGATAGCATATACCGGGAGTGTAGCCTGTTCCTATTCACAGAGACTTGGCTAACAGGACTAGCAGCAGATGCTAACATTGAACTGGAGGGTTTCCACGCGATACAGGCAGACCGAACATCAGACAGTGGCAAAGCAAGGGGCGGTGGAGTGATAATGTATGTTCACAACAACTGGTGCAGACCAGGACATATCACTGTTAAACAACAACACTGCAGCAAAGACATCGAGTTGCTAGCTGCTAGCATGCGGCCTACATATCTCCCGAGGGAATACTCACACGCGATCTGCATTGTTATTTATGCAAATCCGACGGCGAATGCTGGGACAGCGTGTGACATCATCCACTCAGTAACTGGCAGGCTGCAGACAGAACACCCAGATGCTCTTCTCCTCATCTCAGGCGATTTCAACCATGTTTCACTGTCTCCCATTCTACCCACGTTTACCCAGTATGTCACATGCCACACCAGAGACAATAAAACACTGGACTTATTCTACGCAAACACTAAGGAGGCGTACACTTCATCACAACTCCCCCCACTTGGGAGATCGGATCACAACTTGGTTCATCTCCGGCCGGTGTACAAACCCCTAGTGCACAGACAACCTCCGGCCATGTGCACAGTGAAGTTATGGTCTGAGGAGGCAATGGACGCTCTAAAGGGCTGTTTTGAAACCACCGCCTGGGAGCAGCTCTGCGATCCACATGGTGAGGACATCGATGGTCTCACTCACACCATCACGGACTACATCAGCTTCTGTGTGGACAACACCGTTCCCACCAAGACCATACGGTGTTGCTCAAACAACAAACCCTGGATCAACCCTGAGATAAAAACACTTCTGAGAGAGAAGAAGAGGATCTTCAGGTCGGGGAACAGGGAGATGCTGAAGTCCGTACAGAGGGAGCTGAGGAGAAAGATCAGAGAAGGCAAGGACAGCTTCAGGAAGAAGATGGAGGACAAGCTGCAACAGAGCGACATCAGCGGGGTCTGGAGAAACCTTAAAACCATCTCTGGGCTCCAGAATATCTCCCCCAAGGCCACGGGGGGCAGGGAGTGGGCGAACAATCTGAATTTGTTTTTCAATAGGTTTGACCAACCGCCCTCCCCCCTGACTGCACAACAACCACTGCTGCCTCTGAAGACATCAAGTCCTGCTGCCCACTCCCCACTCCACCAACACCCCCTCACTCCCAACACACAGCCCCCCAACCTGACTCTCACTAAGACCCAGGTGAGGACGGAGCTGAGGAAGATCAAGGCGAGGAAGGCGTCGGGACTGGACGGCATCAGCGCAAAGCTCCTCAAGTCCTGTGCAGACCAGCTGTGTGGGATTGTGGAGCACTTCTTCAATCTGAGCCTGAAGCTGGGGAGGGTACCACAACTGTGGAAAACATCTTGTGTGGTACCTGTACCAAAGACTTCCCACCCCAAAGATCTGAACAGCTACAGACCAGTGGCCCTGACGTCCCACATGATGAAGACCCTGGAGAGACTGCTCCTTGCTCACCTCCGCCCCCTGGTGGGACCAGTGATGGATCCACTCCAGGTCACCTACCAGCATGGCATTGGGGTGGAGGATACAGTGATCTTCCTCCTTCACCTTTCTCTGTCCCACCTGGAGAAGCCCGGGAATGCAGTGAGGATCACGTTCTTTGACTTCTCCAGTGCTTTCAACACCATCCAACCGATGATCCTGAAGGACAAGCTGCTGTGCGCAGGGGTGGACCAGCACCTGTCATCATGGATCCTGGACTACCTCACAAACCGGCCTCAGTTTGTGAGAACCCGGGACTGTGTGTCCGACACGATCATCGGTAGCACGGGGGCCCCCCAGGGAACGGTTTTGGCTCCCTTCCTGTTCACCCTTTATACTGCAGACTTCTCACACAACACAACACACTGCCATATACAGAAGTTCTCTGATGACTCTGCGATCGTTGGCCTCATCTCCAGCGGAGATGAAGCTGAGTACAGAGGGCTTATCCAGGACTTTGTGGACTGGTGCCATCGGAACTGCCTCCAGATCAACACGAGGAAAACTAAGGAGCTGGTGGTGGACTGCCGCAGGCAAGGACAACCCCTCACAGCACCAGTAATTATACAGGGAACAGACATCGAGATGGTGACATCCTACAAGTACCTGGGTGTTCATCTGAACAATAAACTAGACTGGTCACACAATACTGACGCACTCTACAAGAAGGGACAGCGCAGGCTGTTCCTACTGAGGAGACTCAGGTCTTTTGGTGTACAAGGGGCGCTGCTGAAGTCATTCTATGACACGGTGGTGGCATCAGCCATCACTTTTGGAGTGGTCTGCTGGGGCGGTGGCATTACAGCAGCTGATAGGAAGAGACTGAACAAACTGATCAAGAAAGCTAGCTCTGTCCTGAAGCAACACCTTGACCCAGTGGAGGAGATAGGAGAGAGAAGGACGGTGGCTAAACTGTCATCTCTGCTGGAGTCTGAGTTCCACCCTATGCAGGACATACTGAATGCACTGAGGAGCTCATTTAGCAGCAGACTACATCATCCTAGGTGCACAACCGAGAGGTTTTGCAGGTCCTTCCTACCTACGGCTGTCAGACTGTACAACCTAAGCAGGGCTGCTCGCAGAGATAGCAAAAAAACGTGACAACCTAATAGTATTGAATGCAAAAGATGCAATAGACTTACACAATGGTCCCCTCCGGTATACAACTAGGACAATACCGGTCGCTATGGAGGGTGAGAATATGTATGGGTACATAATCATACCATGTAGGATAACTAAGTAGACGGTTGTGCTGTTTCATTCCATCTAGCAACAATGCTCCACGCTGTGTGTGTTTATATTATCACATATTCATTCCATCTAGCTACAATACTCTGCACTGTGTGTTTATATACTCATATATCTATTCCATCTAGCTACAATGCTCCGCACTGTGTGTCTATATATATATATATATATATATTTATATTTATATGTATACTCGCTGCTCTTGTTTTTCTCTAGTCTTCTGATTGTTGCTCTGAGTGTTGCTATCCCTGTGCTGTTGCAATCCTGGAATTTCCCCATTGTGGGACTAATAAAGGCTTATCTTATCTTATTTTAACTTATTGTATTTGTATTTGGTTCAGCAGCTGCACAGTAGCTCAGAAGAAAGCTCTTCAGACTGTCATCAACACAGCCCAAAAAATTGTTGGTTGCCCTCTCCTCAGCCTTGAAGAACTGCACCACGCCCACTGCCTTAAAAAGGCACAAAAAAATTTTGAAGGACCCCTTTCATCCCGGTCACTCTCTCTTCCAACTACTACCATCAGGAAGGCGGTTTAGAGCAATCAAAACAAGGACAAACAGATTCAAAAACAGTTTTTATCCGACCGCTATTACCTTACTGAATTCTAACAGAACATGAGGTTTGAAACTGTGAAATTGAGTGTGCGTGATATTTAAAATTAGTAATGTATATAATCTTTTTTAAGCTTCTTTTTACTTTTTTTTTTCACAATATCTTTATTGAACCTTTTTTTTTTTTTAACAAACATGATACAAACAATCAAACACTAACACTAAAGTACTACAAAAAAAAATGCACTAAAAACACCAACAACCACCAACAAAATCAAGTCTTCAACAATGCTCCTCTGTTTAGTCTAGACAATCCAATACATAAGTATACATATTATGTTCACCAGTTTGGAATTTACAAGGTCCACACACATCATTCACCTTCTTCAAGAGTTATGTTTAAATTTTTTACATAATCAATAAAAGGTCTCCATATATTCTCAAACACAATTTCCTTTGATTTCAGTATATATGTTATTCTTTCTAATGGAAGGTTTGTTAACATCTGTCTTAACCACTGAGTCACATCTGGTCTATGAGTCTTTTTCCATAATAGTGCAATACATTTTTTGGCATTAAGCAAACTGAGGTCTATGAATGTTCTTTCACTTTTATTAAAATTATGCTTTTCTGGGTACAGACCCAACAAAAACAATTTAGGATTCAATATGATTTGTTTTGAGATTATTTTTTCAATTGTTACCCTCACCTCTTCCCAAAACATTCTTATTAATCTACATTCCCATAAACAATGAAATAGGGTTCCTTTACTTTCCATGCATTTTGTGCATGTATCTGGTATATTTTTGTTATATTTATTTAACTCCTCCGGTGTAACATACATCCGCATTAACCATTTGAAATGTATCAATTTAAGGCGTGCATTTATTGATTTGGTTTGAGCTTCTGTACAAGCCAATTCCCATTGTTCCTCTGAAATTTCAGTTTGCAGATCTTCTTTCCAGTAGTTTAATCTTTTCAGTGAATTTTCACTTGAAGATAGTGTCAATGAGTTATAAAACTCTGAAATAATACCCTTTCTTTTACTATCTTTCATCATCATTTTTTCCAAGGATGAATAAATAGGTCGAGTGAGAGCTTTATTTTGATTTGATCGAATAAAGTTTCTAAGTTGAAGATATTTAAAAAAATGTGTTCTATTGAGATTAAATTTGATCCTCAGCTCTTCAAAAGACATTATATTGTCTGCACATGGCAAATATAAATCCTGAATCTTTTGTATCCCTTTTAAATTCCATACTTTAAATACAGCGTCCGCTCTCCCTGGTTTAAAATATTGATTACCCCATATTGGACTAAATTGTGACAATAACTGTGGTTCTTTTAAATAGTTTTTAGCTTCACACCATATTTTGATCATATGCTTTACAAATGGATTTTTAACTTGTTTTTGTAATTTTTTTGCCGAATCTGAGTATATGAATATGGGAAGAGGTAAAGGTAAATTGTATGATTCCATTTCAGTCCAGTGAGGGAGATCATTTGATGAAAAATAATATGTCATAGACCTCAGTTGTGCCGACCAATAATACAACATAAAATTTGGACATTTCAGACCTCCACGATCAAATGGTAAATATAATAAAGACAAACGTAATCTAGCCCTCCTGTTGTTCCATATAAATTCCACTAACTTTTTTTTTTATTCTTGAGAATAGATCTAAAGGTGGTGATAAGGGAATGTATTGAAATAAATAAAGTATTTTAGGTAAAATATTACTTTTAAGTATATTGATTCTCCCGATCATCGACATTGGTAGTGACATCCATCTCTGAGTTAACTCATTGATATCTGTCATTAAGGCTTCATAGTTGACACTGGCGACTGATTCTAGCTTAGGCATAATATGGATTCCTAAATATTTAAACTGATTTACAACACTGAATTGATTTACCTCAGGGGCTGGGTAATTTCTCTGGGTCTCATTTAGCATTAATATTGAAGATTTAGTTTTATTTATTTTATATCCTGATATTTCCCCAAAATTCTTTATTAAATTCAACAAGGTTGGAATTGATTTTTTTAGATTCGACATAAACAAAATTATATCATCG
The DNA here is from genome assembly GCA_020510985.1 of Pholidichthys leucotaenia. Classification (NCBI taxonomy): domain Eukaryota; kingdom Metazoa; phylum Chordata; class Actinopteri; order Cichliformes; family Pholidichthyidae; genus Pholidichthys; species Pholidichthys leucotaenia. Next base: position 1,726,110 of record JAJAQF010000026.1, on the reverse strand, counting down.
GCGTACAGGGAGATTTTATGTTCTGTTGGTCCAACTTTAATTCCATATAATTGTGAATGTAAACGTATCGCTATCGCTAAAGGTTCAATTGCCATAGTAAACAGTAAAGGTGAAAGTGGACAGCCTTGTCGACATCCTCTATTGATTTTTATTGGTTTTGAAATATTGTTATTTGTTAGGATTTCTGCTGTAGCATTATTGTATATTATTTGAACCCATTTTATGAAATTATTTCCAAGTCCAAACCTTTGTAGGACTTCAAAAAGAAAGGGCCATGCAACTCTATCAAAGGCCTTTTCGGCATCCAATGATAGGAGAGCTGTATCCGGTGCTTCTTTATTAAAATAAATAATATTAAATAGTCTTCTTACATTATGGAAGCCTTGTCTACCCTTTATAAAGCCATTCTGATCTCGATTAATAATATTTGGTAAAATTTCTTGTATTTGTCTTGCTAAAATTTTACAGATTATCTTAAGGTCGGCGTTTAATAGGCTTATTGGTCTCATATTTTCACATTTATTAGAGGGCTTACCTGGTTTTGGCAGCAGTATAATTAAGGCATTATTTATGTATGATGGTAAATTATTATTTTGAAATGCTTCTAAAACCATTTCCAAAAAAGGTTTTATTAATTTATTCTTAAATTTTTTATAAAGGTCAACTGGAAGACCATCTGGTCCTGCACTTTTTCCTGATTTCATATTATCAATGGCTAGCCCAACTTCTTCTTGACTAATTTTAGACTCCAATATCTCCCTGTTTTCATTTGGAATACACGGTATATATTCGTATATATTCGTTCAAAAACCCATTTAGTTTTGTTAAATCAGGTTCATTTTTGGTATCATATAATTTTTCATAGTAATCTCTAAAGGCTCTATTAATTTCTAAAGGATCTATAACTACCTGTCCATTACTTATAATACTGGTAATTGGTGTTTTAATTTCCAATTGTTTAATCTGCCATGCTAATAATTTTCCTGATTTTTCACCTTGTTCATAAAAAGATTGTTTCAATCTTAGAAGACTCGAGGCAGCTCTATTCGCTGATTTTTTGTCGTATTCAGCTCTCAAAATCAGTAATTCATTCTCCAACCTTGGGTCACTTCCTGCATACACTTTTTCCTGAAGACTTTTTTTCTTTTTACTTTTAATTCACTGATTGGTTTGCATTTTAATTTTGTTGTACTTGTTATAATGACAAAGTCTATTCTATTCTATTCTATTTTATTATTCTATTCTATATTGCTTGTAGCGTCCCCATAGAAAGATTGCATCCTGTGAACAAATCTAGATCTCGCTCTACGGTCTTGATCACCTCAATTCTTGGATGTCTGGACCTACATGTGCAGGCACCAATTCTAAGAGAGATTTAAGAAGTTGAGAAGGTGAGTATGGCTTATCATGATTTTTAGGCTACCAGAACCAGTTCATTCTCTGATCTAAACCAACCCGGATATTTATTTCTTTATCAAGGGACCCATCCATCCATCCATCCATCTTCTACCGCTTTTCCGGAGGTCCGGGTCGCGGAGGCAGCAGTTCAAGCAGAGAAGCCCAGACTTCCCTCTCCCCAGCCACCTGCTCCAGCTCTTCAGAGGGGATACCAAGGCGTTCCCAGACTAGCTGGGAGACATAGTCTCTCCACCGAGTCCTGGGACCCGGCCGGGCTCAGCCCGAAGGAGTTACATGGGTCCGCCCTCCAGTAGGTTCACCACCTGCAGGAGGGATCATGGAAGTCCGGTGCTATGTGGATTAGGTGGCAGTCAAAGGCGGAGACCTTGGCGGACTGATCCCAAGCTTTCTAAACTGGCTATCAAGGGACCCATCACTGGATATTGTTAAGCCAAGGTATTTGGAAAGGTTTACTCGCTCCAGATTTTCATCATCAGCTCTGGTATCAAGAAACTCAGAGAGGTTGTATGGATGTTGTGAATGGAACTTTCTGATGAGCATATTCTTGGTTTGTTACTATCAATCTGCAAACCAGTTGCCTTGCCATAATTTGCAATAAGAGTAGTCATCTCTTGAAGCCCAGCAGGGAAGCTGTCCAGGACAGACTAGTTTAGATCAGTAATATAGACTGCTGGATGCTGAGAACTACGATTCTGGAGCAGAAAAACCTCCAGAAGTAGATTTTAGCATTAGTTGTCTGCTCTAGCACCCAATTTAAAATGACATTAAATATTAGGGGGGCTTGAGTGTCAGACTTTACCTCAAACCAGTCTGTCATCTCATCTCCACCACATCCTGCATTGACTGTATTGCCATAGAAAGCCTTGAAGATGTTAACATACTCTGCTGGAATACCCTAGTGTTCAAGGACAGCCCAGATGTGTTCTTGGTTCACAGAGTCAAATACTGATTAACAAACAGCAAGCTCAAACTGAGCTGAGCGGGTCACATGTCCAGAGCGACAGACAACAGATCAATATCAACAGTCACACATCAGACCCCCCGAGGAAATCAAGATCGACAGAAAATAAGATAGAGACTCAAAGAAGACGGCGCCAGTTTGAGTGGTCTAGTACTTGCAGCTTCCCCATAGAATGATTGTATCCTGTGAACAAGTCTAGATCTTTCTCTAAGATTTTGATCAAGTCGATTCTTGGATGTCCGGTCCTACATGTGCAGACACAATCTTGACACGATAACAACACGAAACATGATCTGAACTAATCACAGAAAAACTGGTCCAGACTGGTACAGGATGGACAGATGTGGAGAATCACGGGGAAGGCCTACATTCATCTACGAACATTCCAAATGTCAACTTTGTTTTGAAGCTTGCGTGTTCTGCTTCCTTACCTTTGGGTATTCAGCCCAGTGTCTTGGTTTGGTGCCACAGTATCCTTTTGGAAAGCAGATAGTGGCGCTACCTTACTGTTAGACATACTGATGAGACTTCAGTGGTCCGTACCTTTGGTGATGAGCAGGTTGATGAGGCCCCGGGGTCGAGGACATCTGTCCTTCAGATGGAGACAGGAGGCACAGCAGGAGGAGGACGAGGAGTCCGACCCTGAGGTCTTTATCTGCTCAGAACAAAACAGAAGTTCACGCAGCAGTAGCCCCACTGTCACATTTGTTTTCTATGCTTTTCAGCATCAGTTTGAGTGTCTGGATGAAAATGAAAGACGTCTAAAAAAAAACATGAAGTGGTCTCACTGATTTGAAAAATAAATTTACAAGACAGAAAACTTTAGTTCAGGTGCTAAGGAGCTGCAGCTGTTTAATGAGCTCATGGATATCATCAGACTGCTGTTAATAACTCATAGAAAAGCTGCCGTCACTCAGATAGAGCGGTCATAAAACGGTTTTACTGTTCCGTCATGCTGCCTGGTCTGTGAGAGGAAAAACGTTCATCAGAGACACTGAGCAGGAAATTTAGGAGAAAACAATGAAAATTTATGACAAAAAATTCTTCAAATTTATATGAAAGAAAGTCATAGATTATGAAACAACGTTGCAAATTTACGAGAAAAAAATCTGACTCGGTAAAAATAAATTCCAGAACCATTATTGACGTTTTTTCCACTTACATTTCTGCTGATCCTGGTCATTGGAGCAGAATGACAGCGGACAGTTTCCTATGAATAAACTGAATTTGTGTTTGTCCTGATGGGACAGACTGACCGTCTCCGCGTCCTCCTGTCCCTCCTGTGTCTTCCTCCTGGGCAGGACGGTGATGCGGCCGTCCTCCTGGACTTTACCCCCTCTCTGCAGCTGGCACAGGTGAGACAAAGACAGACGGCTCTGTGGGTCTCTGGGGTCATTCATGCACACACAGTCTCAGTTTGGACATGTCCTCTGGTGTTTGTCCTCCAGTGCACTCACACAGGGGATCTCACATCACAAAGACCAGAAATATTACATATTTTCCTTCATATTTTAAAAAAAAATCTGTACATTTGCAATTTATTTCTAGTGAGTTTGAAACTTCTGTCTTCAACCGTTTGCAATTTTTTTCTTGTAAATTTTCCACTTTTTTCTTGTAAATTTGCAGCTTTTTTTCTTCAAAATTGTCATAAATCGCCCATTTCACGGGTGAAAGTAGGACACCAAACGCTCTCTGTGAGTTTGCACATTTATTAACATAAAAACAGACAAGAACATAAACATACAAAAACTAAATAATGTAGTACAAAACAGGGACAAATGTGGTAAACGCTGGAGGAGAGTGGGGCTCAACGTCCAGGGGGGCATGAAACCAGGGAACACCCGGCTAGGGGCGGAATCCAGCCGGAGTTCTCCCGAAGGCTGTGGGGGCTCACAGCTGGAAATAAGGGAAAATGTACCTGGATGGAACTCTTCAACTCCCCTTGACAGCTGGACCCAAAAACACTCAGGCAACACTCCTGAGAACGAGTACACATGGTAGAAGGACACGACAAAACACAGAGGTTTGTCGTGCCCTGATATGCAATACACGATCACTGACAGGTGTGGGTACATGAGTGGAGAAAATAACAGAATGAATAACAGGTGTGCAGCTCCAACCAGTTTGACAGCCAGAAGCTGCACAGCGCTGTCGAAATAAAACATAACTGGAACCAAAACAACACAACCCCAATATGTGAACATAACTACAAATGCACAATGGCAAAAACTGGGCAAAATAACAATGAAACAGACAGAAAAAGATACAACTTAACAGAAGGCCGGGCACAGTGCCCACCCGTGCCCCCGGATCATGACAGAGCCCCCTTCTCAAGGGGTGGTCGTACAAACCTCAGGGTAACGCCACAAAAAAACAAAGCTCCCCACACAGAAGACCCCCCCCCAACAAGAAAAACAGCCCACCCCGTTGGGGAGGAGGGGGAACACAGGCACGGAGGGACCAAGACAAAACAAAACAAAAAAAACAAAAAACAAAAAGAAAACACTCATGACCCACAACACTGTGCAACAGGTGGTCCCACGAAACTCAAGCCCGACTGACTAGTGGACGAGACAGTTTGGGTAGCCTTCCTGAGTCCCAAGACTCAGAAAGCCTGTGCTGGAACATGTTGGGTGGCCTCCCCGTATTTCAGAACCAATGGAGCAAGAGGAGCAGCCCATCGGGCAGCCTCCGGGCATCGCTAAGCCAATAAGTCGTGGAAGCCAGGAGGTGGCATCCTCCTGAGAAGGGCAGTCAATCAATGGGAGCCTTCAACAACATCCAATGCCCCCCAACAGTCCCTAAAGAAGGCGAGGGACCCATGGCAACCTCAGGAGAGGGTGTGGCATGCGTAGTGGCCCTGGACTGGGGTGTAGCACCCGCGGCGGCCTCAGACTGGGGCGTAGCACCCACGGTAACTCTGGACCAGAGCATGGTACCCATGACGACCAGGTTAACCCATGAGAGCACCAGGCCAAGGAGGTGGTAAACCAGCGGGACCTTGGACAGAGCCACTGCACCCACGGTGACCCCGGACTGTGGTGCTGCACCCACAGAGGCCCCAGACTGGGGCTTAGCTGCGCCCACGGAGACCTCAGACAGAAGGGGGCAGCACCCACGGAGACCTCAGACGGAGGGGGAGCAGCACCCACGGAGACTCGGACGGAGGGGGAGCAGCACCAATGGAGACCTCGGACGGAGGGAGAGCAGCACCCACGGAGACCTCCGGTGAAGACTCGGTAAAAACACAAACATCCACTGGGTCAGAGTCACCAATAGCAGTGGAGCGCGGTGAGAAGGGCTCAGGTGCAACAGATGGCTGCACTCAGCCTCCTTCACCTAGAGCCAGGCAAGATCTTTCAAGGACAGATAAAATGAAAACAAAAAAGAGAACTTGCCTGAGCTCGAGCTTCACCGCCGTCCAAGACTTCGGAGATCCAGGCGGAGGCATATCGGCTCTCTCCGTCGGGGCGTCCACACTCAGCACGGCTACCTCAGATGGGGGGGTGTCTCAGTCCTCTCCGTCTGGATGTCCACTCCAGACACAACCACCTCAGACGGGGAGGAAAGGACAAACACCGGGCAAACACCGGGCTGCACACTGTGGCAGCACAGTTTTACCCTCGGCTGGGGGACCGCGGGGATCGTGGGTTCGATCCCAGCCCCCGACCAACAGTGAGCTGTGTGGAGTTTGCATGTTCTCCCCGTGTTGCGCGGGTTTACTCCGGGATTTCTCCGGTTTCCTCCCGCACACCAAAAACATGTAGGTTTAGGGCGCTCGCGCACGCAGCGACCAGCAGCCGGTGGCTTGTCACCAGACTGCAAACCAAGTCTACCTACGGGTACAAATAAGTAACAAAAAAAAAAAAAAAAAAATCCCTGCCCCCGACCAACAGTGATCTGTGTGGAGTTTGCATGTTCTCCCCGTGTTGAGTGGGTTTACTCCGGGATTTCTCCGGTTTCCTCCCACATGTCAAAAACATGCAGGTTAGGGACACGGGGCGCTTGCGCATGCAGCGACCGGCAGCTGGTGGCTTGTCACCAGACTGCAAAACAAATCTACCTACGGGTACAAAACAAGTAACAAAAAAACAAACAAACAAAAAAAAACACCGGAACAGAGTTACCAGAAGTGGTGGAGCTTGACAAGGAGAATTCAAGAGCAGAGGACATCGCCCGCCGGTTCTCCTCACCATGAGCCAGACAAGTGTTCTCTAGATCTGTGGATGTCAGGACAGAACAGAGTACTCGCCTGGACTTGAGCTCCACTGCCGCCCAGGACTCCGGCGACTCTGCTGCGATGACCCCAGCAGCAGGCGTGATGGTTGATGCAGCCAATAGGCCTCCAGGCTTGGTGCCACGCACTGGTGGATCTCCTGGCAGGGTGGCTGACGCTGGAGGTTGCCTCGCCAACGGCGCTGGCTCCCGTGCTGCCGAACCCAGGGGACACCCATCTGTCCGCTCAGGATTTGGAGCACAGGCTGTTTTCTGTAAATTGGCACATTGTTTCTTGTAGATTTGAAATATTTTCTCATAAATATGAAACCTTTTTCCTCAAAAATTTGCAAATTTTTATTATAATTTTTCAACTTTTTTCCTTGTAAATTTGCAACTTTTTTCACAAAAATTTGCAATTTCTTTCTTAGAAATGTGCAAATCTTTTCTTGTAAATCAACAATTTTTTCTCAGATTTTAGTCCATGTGTACTGTAGACTTGTGAAGGAGTTCCCTCTCTCTGACCATCATCTCTGGGACTGTCCTGTGGGGGCGTCCTTTTGGACTTTTTGGTATTGGGCCTGTTTCTACAGTCTAGTTAGTTCCTGTTCAACCATTTTGTGAGAATCTGGTCCATTTCAACAACAATCAGTGACACACATCCCTGGTAAACTTCGGACTCCACCAGCTTTGTCCTTTGTGACTGATTCCGTTCATGATTTGATGGGCAGATTTTCCCAGCAGAAGGTGTAGTTTTGGTGATGATGGCATGGTTGTGCTGGCCTCAGTGCACAGCAAACTCCCAAGGCCTGCAAGTCTGACTGCATGGTCCTCAACTGGAGAATGAGGTCTTTACTGCAGCGGAGCAGTTCCAGTGCTCCATTCAAAAGCCAGTCCACAAATTTAAATGAAAAAGCAGCACTTTAACTAGCAAAATATGGGCTAAATTCTAAATCTATGGGAAAATGGTTGCACAGTGCTAAGAAACAGACCTCAGACCCAACTGGTGGTACAGATCCAAGATAATTAGACACATTCTGAACGTGATTCCAACTCCAATCACTTGCTACAGAGATCAGCAGCCAAACACAAATCAGCTGTGAAGAGGCTGATCAGATCAAAGAAAAGGTCAGAGGTCTGATGAAGATGATTGAATCATAAACTACAGCTACGCTTACTGTCATTTATTACGCTGATAAACCGCTAACAAACGAGTGGCTCTGATAGAGCACTCGTGTCCAGAAGCAGCAGCGCTTTGATCTGCCGTAGAGCAACTCAATAAAAGCTCCATTAAATCCCATAAACGAGCCAAGGACACTGTGTGTTGCAATTTGAGTTTGATTGTCTGAGGCTTTAAAACTTTTATACCATAGCAATGTTATTATCTCATCGTCGTCTAGAAACAAACTGCTGTCAGACCACAAAATATCAATAGAAATGTATTAGAGATATTCTAGAAAGATATGGTGGGATTTAATGTTTTATTGGAGATTTTATATGAAAAAGGCACAAATTTACAAAATGACTAGTAAAAAATCTGAAGAATAAAGTGTCAAATTTATGAAAATAATGTGATTTACAAGAAAAATTGTGCAGATTTTTGAGGAAAAGTTGCAAATTTACATGAATAAAGTCAAAAATTGACAAGAAATTTTTTTTATAAATATATGTAGAAAAACAGCTGTAGTAAAGTCACACTTTTACAAGCAAAGTCACTTGTGTGCACGTTTTAAATTCACCAGAGAAAACCCAAGAAAAAGTGTAAATTTACAGTCCACAGCGCTTCATTTTTCACATTTTGTTATGTTACAGCCTTATTCCAAAATGGATTAAAATCATTTTTTTCCTCGAAATTCTACACACAAAACCCCATAATGACAAGAGGAAAAAAAATTTTTTTGAGATTTTTGCAACTTTATCAAAAATAAAAAACTAAGAAATCACATGTACATCAGTATTCACAGCCTTTGCTCAATATGTTATTGATGCACCTTTGGCAGCAATTACAGCCTCAAGTCTTTCTGAATATGATGCCACCAGCTTGGCACACCTACAGTTAGGCCCAGAAATATTTGGACAGTGACACAATCTTCATGATTTGGGCTCTGCATGCCACCACATTGGATTTGAAATGAAACAACTACAACAGAATTGAAGTGCAGACTTTAAGGTTTAATTCAAGGGGTTGAACAAAAATATATGATTAAACATGTAGGAATTGTAGCTATTTTTATGCAAATGCTCCTCATTTCAGGGGCTCAAAAGTAATTGGATAAATAAACATAACCCTAAGTAAAATGTTACTTTTCAATATTTTGTTGAGAATCCTTTGCAGGCAATGACTGCCTGAAGTCTGGAACCCATGGACATCACCAAACGCTGGGTTTCCTCCTTTGTGATGCTTTGCCAGGCCTTTACTGCAGCTGTCTTCAGTTGTTGCTTGTTTGTGGGTCTTTCTGCCTTAAGTTTTGTCTTGAGCAAGTGAAATGCATGCTCGATTGGGTTGAGATCTGGTGATTGACTCGGCCATTGCAGAATATTCCACTTCGTTACTTTAAAAAACTCCTGGGTTGCTTTTGCAGTATGTTTTGAATCATTGGTGAAGCGCCGTCCAATCAACTTTGCTGCATTTGGCTGAATCTGAGCAGAAAGTATATCCCTATATACTTCAGAATTCATCCGGCTGCTTCTGTCTTTTGTCACATCATCAATAAACACAAGTGACCCAGTGCCATTGGAAGCCATGCATGCCCATGCCATCACACTGCCTCCACCATGTTTTACAGAAGATGTGGTGCTTTGGATCATGAGCTGTTCCAGTTCTTCTCCAAACTTTCTTCTTCCCATCATTCTGGTACAGGTTGATCTTAGTCTCATCTGTCCAAAGAATGCTGTTCCAGAACTGGGCTGGCTTCTTCAGGTGCTTTTTGGCAAAGTCAATTCTGGCCTTTCTATTTTTGAGGCTGATTAATGGTTTGCACCTTGTGGTGAATCCTTTGTATTTACTCTCATGAAGTCTTCTCTTTATGGTAGACTTAGATACTGATACACCTACTTCCTGGAGAGTGTTCTTCACTTGAGTGGATGTTGTGAAGGGGTTGTTCTTCACCATGGAAAGGATTCTGTGATCATCCACCACTGTTGTCTTCCGTGGACGTTCAGGCCTTTTTGAGTTCCCAAGCTCACCAGTGCACTCTTTTTTTTTCTCAGAATGTACCAAACTGTTGATTTGGCCACTCCTAACATTTCTGCTATCTCTCTGATGGATTTCTTCTTTTTTTTTTTCAGCCTCAGGATGGTCTGTTTCACCTCCATTGAGAGCTCCTTTGATCGCATGTTGTGTGTTCACAGCAACAGCTTCCAAATGCCAACGCCACACCTGGAATCAACTCCAGACCTTTTAACTGCTTAACTGATGACAGGTTAACGAGGGAAGAGCCCATGCAGCCTTGTTATTTTTTTTTTCCGCCTTCTGAGTCAATTGTCCAATTACTTTTGGTCCATCGAAAAAGAGGCAGCTACGTATGAAAGAGCTGTAATTCCTAAACCCTTGCTCCAATTTGGATGTGAATACTCTCAAATTACAGCTGAGAGTCTGCACTTTAAGCCCATATAGATTATATAATTGTATCCTGAATATGTTTTCATAAACAGCTAAAATAACAAAACTTGTGTCACTGTCCAAATATTTTTGGGCCTAACTGTATCTTTGGCCAGTTTGGCCCATTCCTCTTTGCAGCACCTCTCAAGCTCCATCAGGTTGGATGGGAAGCATCGGTGCACAGACATTTTCAGATCTCTCCAGAGACGTTCAATTGGATTCTGTCATGGTCCGTGTGATGACTCTGTCTGCACTCAGGTTGTGTGGTAGTTCCCCATTCTCCCCTCCGGCGCACCTCTTTGGCCTCCGGGCTTTTATTATGATAGCGTCTCAGCGGTGCTTCCGGCTGTCAGGAGCGGAGCTGAGCTGGACGGCTGGATTTCAATCAGCTGATGATCTTTCATCAGCTGATCAATCTGTCAAGCCCTATTTAAAGGGTACCTGTGGTGGTCATGAAAACGCATTCAACTTGAAAACATTAGGCAAAATATTCGTTATTTGGGTAAATAATTGTTGCCAGCCATCTACCACCAGAGATATATGCAAATACGGCCGCCGGCATGGCCAGTCAATGAAAACTATGCGCGCCGCCCTGACACATGCGGATGTGACGTCACATCGTTGATACTGAAAAGTCAATACTCAGCGTGTACCAGCAACTAGGGTGCTTTTGTCAGTGTTTTTGTTCTATTATGGCTGAATTGTCTAGGAGCTTACCTAGGAGCTTAGCCTGTAAATCTTCCTCATAACACGAGGCTTCGAAGTGGTCCTCACACACAATGGAATTTCGTCCGAAAGGAAACGTCTTCAGTGTGTGCCCTGTTCCGAGATTGTGCAACCACTTTTCCGCAACGATCTTCCGACAAGGTGTGCTGGGTTTGGGTACACAAAAGAAGTGTTTATCTTTGTTTTTTCGCTTATTATTGAGACATCCAAAGGCTTTACATTCCGCCATGTAGCGATATCCATATCCCGACAGCAACTGCTCAGCAGGGCACTCCAGGCTCAGCCAATATTGATCCAGATCGCGGTATCAACGATACTACGTCAGAGGAAGCGTCCTGGCAGGCCATGTAGCCGCCAGTATGGCTGCGCGCATGTTTTGCTGCCATAGCTAAACAAACACATCGGCAATGGATTTATATTGCATTGCCGGCGCTCTGTTCAGAATACAAACTTGAACTAGAAAGTGAGACAGGGGCTCAATATAATATCTTTATTTCATGTACGACCATAGGTACCCTTTAAGGGAGCAGCTCTGTTTGCTCGCGACTGCTACCTCGTCTGCCTTCCAGTCTGGTTTCCCTAACCCCAAAGCCAGTTCTTCCCAGCGTTCAGGTTCCATCCTCGCTGTTTATATGTAAGTGTCGTGTCTTGTCTTTATTTGTGTTTTGCCCCACAAGGCTCATTATTTTGTCATTCTGTCCTTATTTAATAAATGTACAAACTCAACGGCTGCCTGCAGCGTCTCATTAGCGGTCCCTGAGGGCCGCACCATAACAGTAGGTCTCAGCCAAAAAGAGACACCGGTGAACGTGAGTTTGCTTAATTGGACTTGAAGTTCCCCTGTTCAGCATACCAGTGTGCTGGGAGATGGCATCGCCGCTCAAGGGCTACACTATGAGCCTGGGCTACGAGCTAGTCATGGCTCTCAAGATCAATGGGATCCTTTCCAACGCTCGCAGCCATCCCGTCCCCAGCGGCTCGCACTGGTAACTGGACCTCACTGAAGCAACAATTAACTGCCATCCTTGCTACGCCGATATGCTATGCCTTGCTATGCTGAGCGTTGCCCTGACCTCACCTTCGCCTCGCCCTCTGCCGGCAAACGTCGTCACCATGCAGACTGCAAGCCTCAGCGAGAACCCCGTCTGAATCCAGTTTCAGGTAGCCACACGAACTCTGTCTTCCAGCCAGCTGCAGCCTCCGTGCCTCGTCGTAGGAGTAAGACAGCCGCCTCCGGGTCATCTGTCCCCGCTGTTCCGTCAGCTCCTCGATCCCAGTTCGCCTCGGCTGTTCCTCTCCCCTCCTCGAAGCCCCTCCAGCTGCTGTGAATTCCATGAGTCTGTCTCCGGCTGCTCCCATTCCTGATCCGGTGTGAGAGGCTCCTCTTCGTCTTCCCGGAGGGTCCTCTGTCTCCATCCAGTGGGGGAAGGGGAGAACCAAGTCCACTGCAGTGGGTTCCAGCTGCCCTCAGCGGATTAGGCAAGTGTCTCTTCATTCTTTTCCTTCACTGGATGAACTGCCTTGTTTGATTCCTGGGGGTGGAGTGAAGGGTTCACAGTCCCCCAAGCTTCCTCCACCTGCTGCAGTAATTAATTATGAACCTGCTACCTTTGTGTCCCCTTCCCTGAGCGTGATCCAGCCCTGCAGCCATGACACGGGCAGAGGAGGAGGGTGGACTGCGGATTGGAGCCTGCGCTGACGAGCAAGCGTCCAAGGGGCTCCACGGAGGGACAGTCCGACCCAGCAGGTCACAGAGCCCCTGCCATCATGCCGTGTGGGCCCTCAGCATGGACTTCAGTGTCAGGGTATCTCCAGACTGTGGATTCCATCATGCCGGCTGTGGAGCCCGCCGTAGCCGAGTGGGAACCAGATGACGACCTTCTCCGATCGGAATCCGGATCGTTGAAGTCCTGGACGGCAACAGAACTCAAGATCAGGCAAGTGCTCTACTTTGCCTTTCTCCTCTCAATTCTAGAGCATTTTTGCCTGTCTCACGGGGAGACGAGCCGGGTCCAGCCGTCCGCTGCATCCGAGCTTGTCTCGCTGGGATCTGTCGCTGCTGGTGATCTTGATCCCGGTTCTTTTTCTTCTCCTGAGCCTCCTCCCAAGGTCACCGGTGCGGAGTCGATCCCGTTCGCTGTGCTGGAGGTTCCGGGTTCGGGTTAGGAGGCCATCCCTGGTGCTGCGATGACCCAGTCGAGGTCCATTGCGGGTGCAGCCGTGACCCAATCGGGGTCCATCGCGGGTGCAGCATTAACCCAGTCGGGGTCTGTCATGGACGCTGCTCTGATCCAGTCGGGGTCCATCGTGGGTGCAGCCGTGACCCAATCGGGGTCCATCGCGGGTGCAGCATTAACCCAATCGGGGTCCAACCTGGGTGCTACGCTGACTCAGTCGGGGTCCGTCATGGGTGCGGTACGGTCCCGCTTGGGACACAACATGAGCGTAGCGCCAGTCCATGTGGGGTTTGGAGAAGGAGCTGCAGATTCTTCATCGATCAGCGTCGGACTGGTCCCTTCCCCTTTTCCCGTCCCCTTTTCCCTTCCACCTGGGGCCGCTGGGTTTCCCCGTAATTGGCTCGGCTCTCCCTCGCCGCTCCTCGCCATAGGGAGGCCGTCTCCGAGTTCTCCCCTGTGGTCCTGGTGGCATGATGATGTGGGTCGGCCGCCTGGGAGACTGTTTCACCGGTTTGGCGTTCTGGGCCATCTGACAAACTGAACTTTCTGTTCGGCGACCTGGTCTGGCCGCCTGAGGTACTGTGTTTCCTGGCCTGGGACTGGGGTAGACCGCCCGAACTGTTCCTTTTCCCCCTGCCAGCGATTTGGATGCTAGACGCAGGGCGGCCCCCCGAACTGTTTGCTTCCATGCTAAAGTGTTTTGCCTGCTGTCATCCCTGTGTTTTTGTTTTGTCTGCTCATCTGTGTCTTTTGGGATGCGCTGGTGTGTGTGTATTTGAACTGATTTTGCCGCTCCTTAGCGCGTTTTTTTTTTTCTCTCTCCCTCCTCTGTAGCCTGAGGGTTGTTTCTTTGTTGGCTGCCTGTTACCTGGACTAAGATGAATTATATTGATTTCTGCTTTGTAGCACAAGTTTTTTCCCCTGGTATTTTGGGTGTACGCTGCATTTTGTACATGTATTTGAGTTCCTGTTGTCTCTGTGAGGTGTGAAGATGTTTTTTTTTCCTCCTGTGGCTCTGTTGGACTGATTGTTGTGTTCTGTTTGTAGCCATTTGGGTTTTTGCTGTCTTCTCCTCATGGGTTCTCTTTAAGTGCAGTGTATATGCCTGTTTTTTCTTTTTTTTTGGCCCCTGTATTCTGTACTCTGTTCTGATTGTGGTAGCTTGTTTTTCCTTTATTTTGTTTCCTCTGTGATAAGGTTGGACTCTGGCCCTCCTTGGCCTTTTCCCCCCTCCTCCCTCCCTGGAGTGGTCCTGTTGACCTTCCAGGTGGGGGGGTTCAATGTTACACGGCGTCTGGAATCCGCCTCGTGAACGGGGGCAACTGTCATGGTCCGTGTGCTGACTCTGTCTGCACTCAGGTTGTGCGGTAGTTTCCTGTTCTCTCCTCCGGCGCACCTCTTTGGCCTCCGGGTTTTTATTATGACAGCGTCTCAGCGGTGCTTCCGGCTGTCAGGAGCGGAGCGGAGCTGGACGACTGGATTCCAATCAGCTGATGATCTTTCATCAGCTGATTAATCTGTCATGCCCTATTTAAGGGAGCAACTCTGTTTGCTCAGGACTGCAACCTCGTCTGTCTTCCAGTCTGGTTTCCCTAACCCCAAAGCCAGTTCTTCCCAGCATTCAGGTTCCGTCCTCGCTGTTTATATGTAAGTGTCGTGTTTTGTCTTTATTTGTGTTTTGCCCCATGAGGCTCATTATTTTGTCATTCTGTCCTTATTTAATAAATGTACAAACTCAACGGCTGCCTGCAGCGTCTCATTAGCGGTCCCTGAGGGCCGCACCATAACATATTCAAGTCTGGGCTCTGGCTGGGCCACTCAAGGACATTCACAGAGTTGTCCTGAAGCCACTCCTTTCATATCTTGGCTGTGTGCTTAGGGTCGTTGTCCTGCTGAAAGATGAACTGTCGCCCCAGTCTGAGGTCAAGAGCGCTCTGGAGCAGGTTTTCATCCAGGATGTCTCTGCACATTGCTACATTCATCTTTCCCTCTATCCTGACTAGTCTCCCAGTTCCTGCCACTGAAAAACATCCCCACAGCATGATGCTGCCACCACCATTGGCATGGTTATGAGTGATGCCTGGTTTCCTCCAAACATGACGCCTGGTATTCACACCAAAGAGTTCAATCTTTGTCTCATCAGACCAGAGAATTTTGTTTCTCATAGTCTGAGAGTCCTTCAGGTGCCTTTTAGCAAACTCCAGGTGGGCTGTCATGTGCCTTTTATCAAGGAGTGGCTTCCGTCTGGCCACTCTACCATACAGGCGTGATTGGTGGATTGCTGCAGAGATGGTTGTCCTTCTGGAAGGTTCTCCTCTCTCCACAGAGGAATGCTGGAGCTCTGACAGAGTGACCATCGGGTTCTTGGTCACCTCACTGACGAAGGCCCTTCTCCCCCAATCGCTCAGTTTAGATGGCCCGCCAGCTCTAGGAAGAGCCATGGTGGTTCTGAACTTCATCCTTTTATGGATGATGGAGGCCACTGTGCTCATTGGGACCTTCAAAGCAGCAGAAATGTTTCTGTACCCTTCCTCAGATTTGTGCCTCGAGATAATCCTGTCTCGGAGGTCTGCAGACAATTCCTTTGACTTCATGCTTGGTTTGTGCTCTGACATGCACTGTCAACTGTGGGACCTTATATAGACTGGTGTGGGCCTTTCCAAATCATGTCCAATCAACTGAATTTACCACAGCTGGACTCCAGTTAAGCTGTAGAAACATCTCAAGATGATCAGTGGAAACAGGATGAACCTGAGCTCAATTTTGATCTGTGAATACTGATGTACATGTGATTTCTTAGTTTGTTTGTTTTTTTTAATTTTTAATAAATTTGCAAAAATCTAAAAAAAAAACCCAACTTTTTTCACATTGTCATTATGGGGTATTGTGTGTAGAATTTTGTGGGAAAAAAATGAATTTAATCCCTTTTGGAATAAGGCTGTAACAAAACAAAATGTGGAGAAAGTGAAGCGCTGTGAAGACTTTCCAGATGCACTGTATATAAAAAAATGTTACAAATATATGTGATCTGTTAGAAGTTTCTGTGTGAGCCTTGGAGCTTAGGTAATTCTGGTTCATCATCAGGAACTTTGTCACGTGGAGTACCTCAAGGCTCTATTCTCGGCCCCCTTTGGTTTTCTCTCCAGTTGCCCTGCCTTGGCTCTATCCTGAGGAAGCATAATATTTCACTCCACTGTTATGCAGATGATTGCCTATTTTATATGACTTTGAAGCAGAAAGAGACATTTTCAATTAGTATTTTGTTGGACAGTCTGAAGGATGTAAAAGCTTGGATGGCATAAATTTATGAATCGAGCCACAAAAAAATCTGAAGAATTAAATGTCAAATTTATGAAAATTATGTTATAAATATACAAGGAAAATGTTGCAAATGTCTGAGCAAACATATTAAAAACTATAATTAAAAAGTGCAAAATTATGAGAAAAAAATAAATTTACAAGAAAAATCAGAATCAGAATCAGATTTATTGCCATTGTTCATGTAGTACACAAACTAGGAATTTGTCTCGATGCCATGCTGCAACATTAAAAACATGATGAGAAAAAGAGATAAACTAAAAAACTAAAGGACTGAAAACGTGCAATAAGTGTAGAAAAATAAGTAATAATAAGTAATAATGATAATAATAATAATAACAATACTAGTAATAATGAGTAGTACTAGTCAAGGCAGTTTTAAAAAATTAGCAAGTAGCAGATAATGTGAAGTACCACATAGTGCAGTCGTTAATGCAACAGAAAACAGTGATGAATGACGTGAGTCTGGTTGAGCTGCTGTACATAGCGCACGAGAGTCAAAAAGTCACTTAATGTTCAGCAGTCTGATGGCAGAGGGGAAAAAGCTGTTCATGTGCCGGGAGGTTTTAGTCCGAATGGACCGAAGCCTTCTACCTGAGGGGAGGGGAGCAAACAGTACGTGACCAGGATGTGAAGGATCGGCTATGATCCGGCCAGCACGCCTCCGGGTCCTGGAGATGTACAGGTCCTGGAGAGATGGGAGCTCGCAGCCTATCACCTTCTCAGCAGTGCGCACGACGCGCTGCAGCCTTAGTCTGTCCCTGGCAGTGGCTCCTGCATACCACACAGTTATGGAGGAGGTGAGGATGGACTCGATGATGGCCGTGTAGAACTACACTAACATCTTGGTGGGTAGCTTGAGCTTCCTCAGCTGCCGCAGAAAGAACATCCTCTGCTGGGCCTTTTTGATGAGGGAGCTGATGGTTGGCTCCCATTTGAGGTCTCGGGTGATGGTGGTGCCCAAGAAGCGGAAGGAATCTGCAATGGTGATGGGAGAGCCTGTGATGGTGAGGGGGGGCAGGGGGGTTGTGACTTTCCTGAAGTCCACAATCATCTCCGCTGTCTTCAGAGCATTCAGCTGCAGGTTGTTGTGGCTGCACCAGGACACCAGCTGGGCCACCTCTTCCCTGTAGGCGGACTCGTCGCCGTTGGAGATGAGCCCAATGAGGGTGGTGTCGTCCGCAAACTTAATCAGCTTAACAGACTGGTGGGAGGAGGTGCTGGAGTTGGTGTAAAGGGAGAAGAGTAGGGGGGAAAGTACACAGCCCTGGGGTGATCCAATGCTGATGCTAACAGAGTCTGAGACAGACTTCCCCAGCCGCACATGCTGTCTCCGGTCCGTCAGGAAGTCGGTGATCCACCTGCAGAGGGAGTCAGGCACGTTGAGCAGGGACAGCTTGTCCTGGAGCAGATCGGGGCGGATGGTGTTGAATGCGGAGCTGAAGTCCACAAACAGAATCCTGGCGTAGGTTCCCGGGGAGTCCAGGTGCTGCAGGATGGAGTGGAGGGCCAGGTTGACTGCGTCATCCCCAGACCTGTTAGCACGGTAGGCAAACTGCAGCGGGTCTAGGAGGGGTGTGGTGATGGACTTGAGGTGAGACAGGACCAGGCGCTCAAAGGACTTCATGACTACAGAGGTGAGCGCTACAGGTCTGAAGTCGTTAATGTATAAATATAAATTCAATTCAATTCAACTTTATTTATATAGCGCCATTTCACAACAACAGTCATCTCATAGCACTATCAACTGTAGGGAGGACCCCCACAGTTGCAGAAAGACCCCAGCAATCAGGCGATCCCCTGTGAGCAAGCACTTGGCGACGGTGGAGAGGAAAAACTCCCTTTTAACAGAAAGAAACCTCCAGCAGAACCAGGCTCAGGGAGGGGCAGTCATCTGCTGCGACTGGCTGGGGGGTGAGGGGACAGAGAAGAAGAAAAGAACAGACATGTAGAGAGCAAACAGCACGATGGGGACTCAATCTATGGGAGAGAACAAACAAATGTTAATGACCAGCAAAAAAAAAAAATTTCATAGAGAGTGAGGAAAGGAGTGAGGCCCAGTGCATTACTGGAGGTCCCCCGGCTGACTAAACCTATTAGCAGCATAACTAAGGGAGGGTTCAGAAACACATGATCCCTCCCTAATTGTAGGCTATATCAAAAAGGTAGGTTTTAGCCATATTCTTAAAAACAGAGATCGAGTCTGACTCCCGAATCCAGATTGGCAGCTGATTCCACAGGAGAGGAGCTTGATAACTGAAGGCTCTGCCTCCCATTGTACTTTTGGAGATTCTAGGTATTACAAGTAAACCTGCATTTTGGGAGCGTAGTGCTCTGTTAGGATGATACGGTAGTATCAGATCTTTTAAATAAAAAGGAGCCTGATTGTTTAGAGCAGGGGTGTCCAACCATGTGCCATGGAGAGCCAAGACCCTGCAGGTTTTACCTCCAACCAGTGTCTTCAACAGCAGATTTCTGTGAACTTCTTCCCACTGATTGCTGATAAGTGAAAACACCTGCTGAAGAGACTGGGTAGAAGAGAAAACCTGCAGGGTCTTGGCTCTCCATGGCACCTGGTTGGACACCCCTGGTTTAGAGCTTTGTAAGTAAGAAGAAGGATTTTAAACTTAATTCTAAACTCTATGGGAAGCCAGTGAAGGGAGGCCAGAACCGGAGAGATATGATCTCTCTTTCTAGTACCTGTTAAAACTCTTGCTGCAGCATTTTGGATCAGCTGAAGACTTTTTAAAGATGTTTTAGGACAGCCTGATAATAAAGAATTACAATAATCTAATCTCGAGCTAACAAAAGCGTGGATCAGCTTCTCAGCATCACTCTGAGACAAGATGCTCCTAATCTTGGCAATATTACGCAAATGATAGAAGGCAGTCTTCGAAACAAATTTAATATGTGAATTGAAGGACAAATCCTGATCAAAAATAACTCCAAGGTTCCTCACAGAGCTATTAAGAGAAAGAGTAACTGCATCCAAACTGAAAGTTTGATTTGGAAAGGAATTTCTAAGGTTTTTTGAACCAACAAGAATGACTTCAGTCTTATCTGAATTTAATAGCAGGAAATTACAAGTCATCCAAACTTTGATTTCCTTAAGACAGGCTTCTAACTTGGCTAATTGATTAGTATCATCTGGCTTCATTGACAGGTATAATTGTGTGTCATCTGCATAACAGTAAAAATGTATACAGTGCTTTCTAATAATGTTGCCTAACGGAAGCATATATAAACTAAAAAGAGTAGGGCCAAGCACAGATCCCTGTGGAACTCCATGACTAAGCTTTGAGCTGAGAGAAAACTCATCATTTACATGAACAAACTGGAACCTATCAGATAAATAAGATCTAAACCACTGCAACGAAGTTCCATTAAGTCCAACATAGTGTTCTAATCTATCAAGTAGAATATTATGATCAATAGTATCAAAAGTTGCACTAAGATCTAAAAGGACAAGTACAGAAACTAGTCCATTATCAGATGCAATGAGGAGGTCGTTAGTGACCTTCGCTAAGGCTGTTTCAGTGCTATGATGGATTCTAAACCCAGACTGAAACTCCTCAAATAAACCATTTCCCTGCAGGTGGTCAAATAATTGCGTAGCAACAACTCTTTCTAAGATTTTTGAAATGAAAGGGAGATTAGAGATTGGTCTATAGTTAGCTAAAGCTCCTGGATCTAGCGTTGGCTTTTTGAGTAAGGGTTTAATTACAGCCGTTTTAAAAGCCTGCGGTACATGGCCTAAAGTTAATGAAGAATTGATTATATGAAGAATAAAGCTACCAATAAGTGGGAAGACTTCTTTAAATAACCTGGTAGGAATAGGGTCTAAAAGACAAGTTGAAGGTTTGGATGAGGAAACTATTTTGTCTAACTCACAAAGGTCGATTGGAGTAAACTCATCAAGACAGACATCAATAGAAGGAGTTGTAGTAGTTACAGTATTTAAGTTAACTGTGGGAAGAATCTGATTGATTTTATCTCTGATGGATGAAATTTTATTATTGAAAAAGTTCATAAAGTCCTGACTAGTAAGCTCTAAGGGGATGCTAGGATTGACAGAGTCCTGACTCTTTGTCAACCTGGCTACAGTACTGAAAAGAAACCTGGGATTATTCTTGTTCTCTTCTATTAATGCAGAGTAATAACTCGTTCTAGCTTTTCTAAGAGATTTTTTATAAATTAAAAGATGATTTCTCCAAGCTAAATAGATTTCATCTAAATTAGTAGAGCGCCATTTTCTTTCTAATTGACGAGTCTTCTGTTTTAAGCTACGAGTTTCTGTGTTGAACCAAGGAGTTAAAAATCTCTGATTAGACTTTTTCTTTTTTAAGGGGGCCACCAAGTCTAGAGCCTGATGCAGAGAAGCTGAAACACTATCCACCATGTTATCAATTACAGAAGGAGCAAGCTGTCTATAGCTTATTTCCGTTGTGTTGACACATGGCATAGAGGAAACAATCTGCATAAATTTGGAAACAGCATCATCTGAGAGGCATCTACTGTGATAATATTTTTCTTTAGGAGCCAAATAGTCAGAAATAGTAAAATCAAAGGTTAACAGACAATGGTCTGACAGTACAGGGTTATGAGGAGACACTACAAGATTTTCTATTTCTATGCCATATGTCAAAACAAGGTCCAATGTATGGTGGAGGTAATGAGTAGAATTTCCTACTTTCTGAGAAAACCCAATCGAATCTAATATTGAATTAAAAGCCACATTAAGGCAGTCACTATCTACATCCACATGTATATTAAAGTCCCCTACTATAATTATTCTATCAGATTTCAGCACTAAATCAGCTAAGAAATCAGGAAATTCGGATAAAAATTCTGAATAGGTTGATGGGGGACGATAAACTATGGCAAATAAAATTGGGTTTAACCTGAAATTGCTAAAGTGCCCAACACTGAGGACCAGGCCCTCAAAGGAATTATAACATGTTTTTTGCTTTACATTAACTAGTAATTTGGAATGGTAAATTGTTGCTACTCCTCCTCCACGACCAGAACTTCTGGGATTTTGACAGTTTAAATAACCAGAGGGAGTTGATTCATTTAAACCAACATAATCCTCTTGTCCTAACCAAGTCTCTGTAAGGGAAATTAAATCAATCTGATGATCAATTAACAGATCATGGACTAACAGAGACTTGGGAGTTAGAGACCTAATATTTAATAAACCACATTTAATTTTTAAATTATGAGGAGGAACAGAGGCCAAATCATTCAATTTAGAGGCTTTATGTTTAATTTGAGTTTTACCAATATTTTGCTTTATCACTTTGGGATGCTTATACATTATATTTTTATTCACTTTGGAGGGAGCAGACAACGATTCTCTGATGGGGAAGACAGGGGCTAAGCTGAGGGGTGGCGGATGAAGAGGAGCTGCAGAGAGGCGTGTAAGACTGCGACTCTGCTTCCTGGTCCCAACTCTGAGTAGTCACGGTTTTGGAAATTTGGATAAAAAAGATGCCAGATTGTTAGATAAATGAGAAGCACCATCCAAAGTGGGATGAATGCTGTCTCGTCTCATAAGACCAGGTTTTCCCCCAAAAAGAGCTCCAATTGTCAATGTAGCCCACGTCATTTTTAGGACACCACACAGACAGCCAGCGGTTCAAGGATGACGAGCGACTAAACATGTCATCACTGGTCAGATTGGGGAGGGGCCCAGAGAATACTACAGTGGCAGACATCGTTTTTGCAAAGTCACACACCGATTCTATATTAAGTTTCGTGACTTCCGACTGCCGGAGACGGATGTCATTAATGCCGGCGTGAATAACAATTGTGGAATATTTACAGTTACTTTTAGCCAGCATTTTCAAATTTGACTCGATGTCGCCTGCTCTGGCCCCAGGAATGCATGTGACTATGGCCGCTGGAGTCTCTAGGTTCACATTTCTGACTACAGAGTCGCCAATGATCAGAGTTTTTTCCTCAGCGGGTGTGTCGCTGAGCGGGGAAAAACGATTAGAAACGTGAACAGGTTGGTGGTGAACCGGGGCTTTGCGACTAGGCTTCCTTCTCACCGTCACCCACCCAGTCTCCTCGCTGCTGAGGAGAGCCGGGGAACCACTGATAGGGGAAAGCAGGCATAAATTTCTAAATAATGTCACATTTTTACAAGCTAAGTCACTTGTCACATGTGTACACGTTTTAAATTTAGCAAAGAAAACTGAAGAAAAAGTGCAAAATTATGTGAAAAATGTTACAAATACATGTAGAAATCTGTATTCCTAAACTAGTCCTAACTGACAGGAGTAGCAGTGGTGATGGTGGTTAAAGTGAAGTAGGTCAAGGAGGATCGGGCGGCCGTAAATGTTGACATTTTTCCATCATGTGGGTGAGGCCGTTTAATGAATAACTGCTGATTATGAAACATCACGAGCAGAGATGGATGGGTCCAAAAATATACAGGAACAAGAAATGGAGAAGTGTGAGGAACGTCCGTTTGTGCACGGAGACGTGATTAATGTGTTTATTCAGGATTTATGTGGAGACTCAGATTCCTTCAGACTAGTGAGAAGGAAAGGCTTTAACTTCAGAACCGCTGCACAGGAAAGTGTTTGGGCAAAAGAACAAAGAAATAACCTGCAAAATTAAACACTCTGGAAAAGGTCTTGGCTCAGTAATGAATTGAGAAGGAATCCATCCATCAGGTCTCCCTCTGTGAACCTCTGAAATGCCAGCAAAATGACATCCTATGAACTGAACTGCTTTAGAGCACTGTTGACTGTCATGGATCTGGGTGAGAGCAACACCATCTTGCCTTGTATTCAGATGGTGGTTTGTTGTTTTTCAACAAGGGGGATGGGGGTATTCACAAATATAGCATAAGGTACAAACAAATAAATGTCAGTTTATAAAAAAAAAGGAAAAATTTAGCGAGCAACCAAAGGAAATCTCTACCAATTTCCATGAAAAAAATTGTAAATTTACAAGAAAAAACATTTAAAATTCACAAGAAAAAAATTGCAAATTTTTGAGAAAAAAGTTTCAAATCTACAAGAATCTTTTGTTTATCCCCCGGCGAGGAACTATGTCAGGGGTGTCCAGTCATGTGCCATGGAGGGTCAAGACCCTGCAGGTTCTCTCTTCTACCCAGTCTCTTCAGCAGGTGTTTTCACTTATCAGCAATCAGTGGGAGGAAATTCAGTGGACTCTGCTGTTGAAGACACTGGTTGGAAGAAAAGCCTGCAGGCTCTTGGCCCTCCATGGCACATGAGGACACCCCCTGATTATGTTATGGGTCAGTCCATCTGTCCTTCCGTCCGTCTGTCTGTCTGTCCATCCGTCGGTCCCACTTTTGTGAAGTCAACTGCTCCTACAGGTTTGTTCCAAATGTTTTGAAACCTGCTACCAGGGTTTGATATACTCTGATGATGAACATATTGCAGTTTAACTCTCATCGGATGACCTTGAGGTCAAAAGTCAGAGGTCAGACTTTCTTTAAATCTTCTCAACACAGTAACTACTGAAAGAAATGATGTAGGCTTTTCACATCAATACAGCAGTTGAATCTAATACACATCTTGGATGATTTACACCCTGACCTGACTTTGGGTTTGGGGTCAAGGGGTCAAAAGTCAAAGTTAACATTGCAGTTGCACTATGGTAAATGGTAAATACTAAATTTACTATTACTATAAAATGAGTAAAGCTAGGGCTACCAAACCTGGTCCACAGGTTCACCTTGGGATCCTGACCTCTGACTATAGGTTTGGGGTCAAAAGGTCAAAGTTAACATTCCCTATGCCTTATTACTGTACAACAAATAAAATTAGTTTCACCAAACCTGGTCCATAGGTTCACCTTGGGATCCTGACCTCTGACTATAGTTTTGGGGTCAAAAGGTCAAAGTTAACATTCCCTATGCCTTATTACTGTACAACAAATAAAATTAGTTTCACCAAACCGGGTCCACAGGTTCACCCTGTGACCCTGAAGTGTGACTATGGTTTTTGGCATTTCAAGGTCAAAAGTCAACATCAAAATGGCTTATAAACTATATCTCAACAGCAAAGAAAGCTAGGCTCACCAAACCTGGTCCACTGGTTCACTCTGAAGTCATGATCTCTAACTACAGCTTTGGGGTCAAAAGGTCAAAGGTCAAGGTTGACACTCCCTACGATCTCTTACGATAGAACATGTAAAGCTTTCTAGGGTCACCAGACTTGCTACACAGGATCACCTCGGGATCCTGACCTATAGCTATGGTTGTATACTTTGCCGTATACTCATGGATGATGGCTTATCACGATTTGGTTCTGCCACATTAATTATATTGAAAAGTTGAAAACTGTTCTCCGTCAGTAAGTATTGGGATCTTCAAAGAAAATGGAGGCGGAGATGTTGCACTTGCCTCAGAGTGCTCTTGGTACCAATTTACATGAAGAAAATTTGAAAATTCATAAGAAAAAATTGCAGATTTACAGAAAAAAAACGTAAATTTATGAGAAAAAAAAAGCATATTTTGGAAAAAAAGTTGCAAATTTACAAGAAAAAAGGCAAAAACAACATTAAAATATTTTTGTAAAACATTATATGGCCTATGATTAGCAGAGCATGTGCAGAGTGGCTGAAAGCTACCAGGTACCAGGAAGTATCCTCCTGCTAATGCTAATGCCGCTTCAACAACTTGTGCACATCAGAGCAGAACAGAATCTACAAGGACAGCCTGACCATCACCGGTTGAAATCTGGGCCTTCGAGAGGCCACGCCCACTAATAAACAATTCAATTCAATTCAATTCAACTTTATTTATATAGCGCCATTTCACAACAACAGTCATCTCATAGCACTATCAACTGTAGGGGGGAACCCCCACAGTTGCAGAAAGACCCCAGCAATCAGGTGATCCCCTGTGAGCAAGCACTTGGCGACGGTGGAGAGGAAAAACTCCCTTTTAACAGGAAGAAACCTCCAGCAGAACCAGGCTCAGGGAGGGGCAGTCATCTGCTGCGACTGGCTGGGGGGTGAGGGGACAGAGAAGATGAAAAGAACAGACATGTAGAGAGCAAACAGCACGATGGGGACTCAATCTATGGGAGAGAACAAACAAATGTTAATGACCAGCAAAAAAAAAAAAATATTTCATAGAGAGTGAGGAAAGGAGTGAGGCCCAGTGCATTACTGGAGGTCCCCCGGCTGACTAAACCTATTAGCAGCATAACTAAGGGAGGGTTCAGAAACACATGATCCCTCCCTAATTGTAGGCTATATCAAAAAGGTAGGTTTTAACCCTAATCTTAAAAACAGAGATCGAGTCTGACTCCCGAATCCAGATTGGCAGCTGATTCCACAGGAGAGGAGCTTGATAACTGAAGGCTCTGCCTCCCATTGTACTTTTGGAGATTCTAGGTATTACAAGTAGTCCTGCATTTTGGGAGCGTAGTGCTCTGTTAGGATAATATGGTAGTATCAGATCTTTTAAATAAAAAGGAGCCTGATTGTTTAGAGCTTTGTAAGTAAGAAGAAGGATTTTAAACTTAATTCTAAACTCTATGGGAAGCCAATGAAGGGAGGCCAGAACCGGAGAGATATGATCTCTCTTTCTAGTACCTGTTAAAACTCTTGCTGCAGCATTTTGGATCAGCTGAAGACTTTTTAAAGATGTTTTAGGACAACCTGATAATAAAGAATTACAATAATCTAATCTTGAGCTAACAAAAGCGTGGATCAGTTTCTCAGCATCACTCTGAGACAAGATGCTCCTAATCTTGGCAATATTACGCAAATGATAGAAGGCAGTCTTAGAAACAAATTTAATATGTGAATTGAAGGACAAATCCTGATCAAAAATAACTCCAAGGTTCCTCACAGAGCTATTAAGAGAAAGAGTAACTGCATCCAAACTGAAAGTTTGATTTGGAAAGGAATTTCTAAGGTTTTTTGGACCAACAAGAATGACTTCAGTCTTATCTGAATTTAATAGCAGGAAATTACAAGTCATCCAAGCTTTGATTTCCTTAAGACAGGCTTCTAACTTGGCTAATTGATTACTATCATCTGGCTTCATTGACAGGTATAATTGTGTGTCATCTGCATAACAATGAAAATGTATACAGTGCTTTCTAATAATGTTGCCTAACGGAAGCATATATAAACTAAAAAGAGTAGGGCCTAGCACAGATCCCTGTGGAACTCCATGACTAAGCTTTGAGTTGAAAGAAAACTCATTATTTACATGAACAAACTGGAACCTATCAGATAAATAAGATCTAAACCACTGCAACGAAGTTCCATTAAGTCCAACATAGTGTTCTAATCTATCAAGTAGAATATTATGATCGATAGTATCAAAAGCTGCACTAAGGTCTAAAAGGACAAGTACAGAAACTAGTCCATTATCAGATGCAATGAGGAGGTCGTTAGTGACCTTCGCTAAGGCTGTTTCAGTACTATGATGGATTCTAAACCCAGATTGAAACTCTTCAAGTAAACCATTTCCCTGCAGGTGGTCGAATAATTGCGTAGCAACAACTCTTTCTAAGATTTTTGAAATGAAAGGGAGATTAGAGATTGGTCTATAGTTAGCTAAAGCTCCTGGATCTAGCGTTGGCTTTTTGAGTAAGGGTTTAATTACAGCCGTTTTAAAAGCCTGCGGTACATGGCCTAAAGTTAATGAAGAATTGATTATATGAAGAATAAAGCTACCAATAAGTGGGAAGACTTCTTTAAATAACCTAGTAGGAATAACTAACTAACTAACTAACCTGCACTTATATAGCGCTTTTCTAGTCACAAAGACCACTCAAAGCGCTTTCATTAATACTAACCCTCTATTCTAAGGGCCTATAGGAATACGGTCTAAAAGACAAGTTGAAGGTTTGGATGAGGAAACTATTTTGTCTAACTCACAAAGGTCGATTGGAGTAAACTCATCAAGACAGACATCAAAAGAAGGAGTTGTAGTAGTTACAGTATTTAAGTTAACTGTGGGAAGAATCTGATTGATTTTATCTCTGATGGATGAAATTTTATTATTGAAAAAGTTCATAAAGTCCTGACTAGTAAGCTCTAAGGGAATGCTAGGATTGACAGAGTCCTGACTCTTTGTCAACCTGGCTACAGGTGACAAAGGTAAACAGGTGATTAATAAAAAAAAATGAACCTCTGTATGGTCATTATGGAGGCAGAATTGCTCAGAGATCTAATCTGTTTCCGTTCCAGTCTGTACCCATGTTACTGTCAGCTCACAGGATGGAGCTTTAACATGGGTGGCAATGGAGGCTTACTCACTGACGGAAACACTCTAGTGGACAGGAGAGGAACTGCACGTCTGGTCCTTCCACACGCAGACTCGAATGTTAACACTAGCTGTGTTTTATTGTGGTTTCCCATCTAAATACTCATGTGATCAGGCGGTGGGAGGAGCTTAAACATTTCGATGGCCTACCTGGTTGTTAAGTTAGCATGTTGGACACTATGTGGTGTACGGGGCGGCACCTGTCTCCGTCTCTCTGACCCTAGGCCACACAGCTACTGTCAGTAGAGAAAGCTACAGTGGGGGGGTCAGTCCTCTGGGAGCTCTGGGCGCCCACCTGGTTGTGGGCGGGGCTTACAGCGACACCTAAGATTGGGCTGCGGGTATGATCGTTACCTCCGCTTGTTTCTGAGCGTCTTCGTCCATCCGAACGTAGCGCTTCGTGGCCTCTTCGTCCATCATCTGAAATTCAGTAAAACACATTAGTGCAATGCGCTCGTTTTCCTCCGGCCTCAACATTTGCTAGCATGTCCCTGTGGGCCCCACCACAGGCTAATCTGGACTGTCTTGTGGGTCCATGTGGGTTTGTCCGTGGGTTCCATGTTTGCCCCATCTGTGTCTGCCCACATGGACTTTATGTCTTTACCAATTTTTCTTGCAAATTTGAAACTTGAAATATGCAGCTTTTTTTTTTTAAAGAAATTTGTGACGGTTTTTCATAAATTTGCTACTTTCTTCACTATTAATTTGGAGCTTTTTCTCATAAATTTGTTACTTTTTTCTTGTAAATTTGCTAAAATTTTCTTGTAGGTTTGTAACTCTTTTCAAGTAATTTTACAATTTTTTTACAATATTTTTCTTGTAAATTTAAGGTTTTTTCTCGTAACTGTTTTTCTTCTAAATTTTCACTTTTTTCACATAAATTTGAAACTTTTTTCTAGTAAATGTGTTACAACTTTTTGCAAATTTGTCACTTGTTTTCTCATAAATTTGTGATTTTTTTCTCATAATTTGTATCTACTGAAAACGTCACATTTTGTCCCCATAGAAATAAATGGAACTTTTCTATGACAGGAGTTAAAGTCTAACTCAGGAACAAAGACAGCGAGGGACACTGAACTTTGTACACTTGTTCACCTTAGGTACCTGACCTCAAACTACAGGTTTGGGATCAAAAGGTCAAAGGTCAAAGTTTTCAATGTCATTCTAAATCAACTGATTTTCATGGTTTTCAATGTGGCTCCTACAGGTTAAAGTTACAATGAGGAAATAGCACTGGCACACTCAAAATTTTCTCGGCTAAATTTCCACCTTTTTTATCATGAATTTGCCTTTTTATAATTTACAACTGACAATATTTACAAGAATGCATAACTTCATATAGAAAATGTGTAAATTTACAAGAAAAAAGTCTCATATTTACAAGAAAAACAAGCAAAATTATGAGGAAAAACACAAACATGACAGGAAAAATCTCAAACAGACATGCACAACACTTGCAAAAAATATGAAAAAGTTGCAATGTTACACTACAAAAAAAATGAAATCTTAGTAAAAAAAAAAGTCTTAAATCAAGCATATAATTATTGGGGTTTTTTGTGCAGTTCTCTGTAAAGATTTTTTACTTGTTTTAAGATATTTTTTGACTTGTATATATTGTAGCGAACTCAATATGAGCACCCTACTTGGCTTGCCAAGTGGGTTGACCCTATTGGCGACACAGGTAGGGTGCGGGACTCCGGAGCGCGAGGCGTGAGTTCAAATCTCCCGGTGGGACGTCGCCATGTCGAGCAGCACGTTACACTGGTGTCAGAAGTGGGATCTCCTGTCCAAAGCAGTAATGGGGCGCTGACATCGGGACGATGTCGAGAACCAGAGGGGAGTAGTGTAGCGAACTCAATATGAGCACCCTACTTGGCTTGCCAAGTGGGTTGACCCTATTGGCGACACAGGTAGGGTGCGGGACTCCGGAGCGGGAGGCGTGAGTTCAAATCTCCCGGTGGGACGTCGCCATGTCGAGCAGCACGTTACAATATACAGTGGCTATCGAAAGTCTACACACCCCTGTTCTAATTCCAGGTTTTTGTGACGTAAAAAAATGAGACCAAGATAAAACATTTCAAAGCTTTTTCCAGCATTAATGTGACCTATAACCTGTACAACCCAGTTGAAAAACAAACAAACTTTTTAAGGGGAAAATAAAAAACTTACAATAACCTGGTTGCATAAATATGCACACCCTGTTATAACTGAGGATGTGGCTGTGTTCAGAATTAACCAATCCCATTCAAACTCATGTTTATGGGAGTCAGTTCCTCTGATCAACCCCAAATAAAGTTCAGCTGTTCTAGTAGGCTTTTCCTGACATTTTTTGTAGTCACATCTTACAGCACAAGCCATGGTCCGCAGAGAGCTTCCAAAGCATCAGAGGGATCTCATTGTTCAAAGGTATCAGTCAGGAGAAGGGTACAAAAGAATTTCCAAGGCAATAAATCCACCATGGAACACAGTGAAGACAGTCATCATCCAGTGGAGAGAATATGGCACAACAGTGACATTACCAAGAACTGGACATCCCTCTAAAATTGATGAAAAGACGAGAAGAAAACTGGTCAGGGAGGCTGCCAAGAGGCTGACAGCAAAATTGAAGGAGCTGCAGGAATTTCTGGCAAGTACTGGTTGTTTAGTACATGTGACAACAATCTCCCGTCTAGGGTGGCAAGATGGAAACCTTATCTTACAAAGAAAACATCCAAGCCCGGCTGCATTTTGCAAAAACACATTTAAAATCTCCCAAACACTTGGGCGTTGCGGTGGCGCAGTGGTCAGCGCTGCGGCAGCACAGCAACTCACCCTTGGCCATGGGATCCCTGGTTCGATCCCAGCCCCTGACCAACAGTGATCTGTGTGGAGTTTGCATGTTCTCCCTGTATCTGCGTGGGTTTACTCCGGGATTTCTCCGGTTTCCTCCCACAGGCCAAAAACATGCAGGTTAGGTTAATTGGAGACTCTAAAGTGGCCCTAGGTGTGAATGTGTGTGTGAATGGTAAAGGGATAGTGCCATACCGTGGCTGCTTCATCCATCCAGGTGGATGCCCTCAATTTCCCCTCTGGGGATCAATAAAGTACACAAAATAAAAAAAATTTAAAAAAAAAACACTTGTGGGAAAATGTGTTATGGGCTGATGAAACCAAGGTTGAACTTTTTGGCCATAATTCCAAAAGGTATATTTGGCATAAACACAACACTGCTCATCACCAAAAGAACACCATACCTACAGCGAAGCATGGTGGTGGCAGCATCATGCTTTGGGGCTGCTTTAATTCAGCTCAAACTGGGGCCTTAGTCAAGGTGGAGAGAATTATGAACAGTTCCAAATACCAGAAAGTATATGGAGATATATTTTCCCCTATATTATTTGCTCTTTATGTAAATGATTTGGCCCAAGAAATTAAGCAGGCTAAACTGGGTATACCGACTGATAACATGGAGTTAAGTGGTTTGTTGTATGCAGATGATATTGTGCTGATTGCAGAGACAGAGAACAATTTACAAGAAATGTTGAATATTTTGAGTTTATGGTGCAGTAAATGGAGATTGACTATTAACAAGGATAAAATGCAAATTATTTGTTTCAGAAAACAACATGAACTGCAACGTAGTCATGCTTTTAATTTTGGTTTAACATCATTAAAATACACCAGCTCTTATAAATATCTAGGGTTGGTTTTCAATGAATCTATGAGTTTTTCAGAAGGAATCAAGGTATTGGGAGAATCCACTGGTAAGGCATCAGGGTCTTTGATGAACACAATCAAAGTGTTACCTGACCAAAACTTATAATTCACTGGTTGGTTCAGTTTCATTTTATGCTTCGGGAGTTTTGGAGTTTTAAGGATGCCTCTAATGTTAATGCTGTCTAGAAACGGGCAATGAGATCATTCCTTGGAGCTCATAAATTTACAACAAAACAAGCTGTTGAAGGGTCTGTGGGATGGGGAAGAAGTAAAACAAAGATTATGGAATGGTCTTGTGCAGTTACCAGAGGAAAGACTTCCCAAGAAGGTCTTTATCTGGGATGGCACACATGACTACCCCTGGTCACAGCAGGGGGACGCTATTTTATCATTGTCCCATTTGAATTTTATCTTCACAAATAATCTGCAGTGTGACATGAAGATTATTTAACAAAAATTAATGGAGATCCACACAGAGCAGGGGGAAAAAAATGTATGTGAAACCAAAGCTGAGAAGCTACATTCAAATCAAAGATGATTATTGTACAGAACTTCATGTCAAATTAAATGTGAAGAGAAAGCAGAGGTCCCTGTGCGCCCAGTTCACATCTGGCTCTTCACCTCTGGCAGCTGAGATTGGTAGACTTAAAGGTACCTCTGAAGAACATTTGTGTGTGTTGTGTCATCTTGGGGTAGTTGATGAATTTTATTGTCCTTTGTATAATGATTTTAGGAAGCATCTGTATGAAAAGATCCAAGTGAAGAAGCCTGACTTGTTTCGTCTGATGCTGACATGCTGAGCTGGCTGTTCAATGTTGACCCTTGACAGAAGAGGCATGGCGCCTGAACCAGTCTACCTCCTATCCAACTTGGACCTTCCTTCTATGTCATGTGCTAATTAATGCCACGGAATGCATCTTTCTTTATTTTTAATTTTTCTTTTCAAATTTAATGAACTGTATATGTGGATTTGTGGCCATCAGTGTTATTAGTGTTATAGTGTCTTGTAAGCCCCAATCAATCAAAAAATCAATCAAAGCAGTCAGTGTTGGCACAAAACCTTCAGGCTTCTGCTAGACAGCTGAAGATGAAGAGGAACTTCATCTTTCAATGACCCAAAGCACACAGCCAAATCAACAAAAGAAGAGGTGAAGGAATGGCCCAGCCAGAGTCCAGACCTGAATCTGATCGAACATCTGTTGGTGATCTGAAGGGGGCTGTGCACAGGAGATGCCCTCGCAATCTGACGGATTTGGAGCATCTTTGCAAAGAAGAGTGGGCAAACATTGCCACATCAAGATGTGCCACACTGATAAACTCCTACCCAAAAACACTGAGTGCTGCAATAAAAGCCAAAGGTGCTGCAACAAAGTATTAGTTTAAGGGTGTGCATATTTATGCAACCAGGATATTGTAAGTTTTCTATTTTTCCCCTTTAAGATTTCAGTTTGTTTTTCAGTTGGGCTGTACAGGTTATAGGTCACATTAATGGTGTAAAAAGTTTTGAAATGATTTATCTTGGTCTCATTTTTTTACATCACAAAAACCTGGACGAACAGGGGTGTGTAGACTTTTTATATCCAATGTAAATATACATATATTTATATAAAAATAAGAATTGCATGCCAGATTTTGAGTACTTTTTGTTACTAATATTTTTTGCAGTGTAGGGAAAAAGTAAATTTATATGAAAAAAATCTCAAATTTACAAGAAAACAAGGAAGATTATGAGAAAGAACACAAAGGGTAGAAAAACATGCACAAAACTTGCAAAAAGTATGAAAAAAGTTGCAATTTTATGAGAAAATAATGTAATTTCCCAGTTTGGGAAAGTACATCTGTCTATCTTCTACAGAAAGAAAACACCTAAGTGGAAATTCAGAAGAAAAGACCAGCTGAATCTGTGAGTAAAAAGCTGTGAGGGAGCGAAGAGCCTCGTCCGCTAATCTGCTCCGCTCAGGGTCCCGGGCCGCCGCCCCGTCCCGGCCCCATCAGCCTGGGATTCAGGCTGAAGGTGTGAGCGTCTTACCTCTGCGATGAAGAGCGGCGCGGCTGCAGGCGGGACTGAGGCTGAGTCAGGCGGCTCTGACTGTGTCTGGCCAGCGTTAATGACAGGGCCTTTTATACCAGGCTGCTGCCTCACACAGCTCATTCAGCCGGCCGCGCCTCCTCTCTCCTGCGCTCCACATGCAGTCAAAAGGAGGCTGTAAGATTCTCAGGGGGAAAATCGCTTTGAAGGCACTACGATAAAGTTTCTCATTTGCATGAGAAAAGTCACAAAGTCCCAGCCAGCATGTCCATGTGGGTCCCACCACGGGTTAAACTGCGCTGTTCTATGGGTCCATGTGGGCTCCATGTTGGCCCCATCTGTTATTTTCTCACAAATGTGCAAGTTTCTCACAAATTTGTGACTTTTTCTCCAAATCTGAACTTTTTTCTCATAAATTTTTCTCCAAAACCTAAATTTTCAAAAGAAAACTTCCTGGTGAATTTGTGAGGTTTTTCTCGTCATTTTGCCACCAGTGTGGCTCACCCACTTTAAACCCATGTGGGTCCCACCACGGGTTAAACTGGGCTGTCCTATGGGTCCATGTGGGCTCCATGTTGGCCCCATCTGTTAGTTTCTCATAAATGTGCAATTTTCTCACAAATTTGTGACTTTTTTTTTGTAAATTTGAACTTTTTTCTCATAAATGTTTAAATTTATTTACTCATATATTTGCTACTTTTTAATATTTGCAACTTGTTCTCATTTTTTCCTGATAATTTGACTTTTTTCTTGTAAATTTCTTGTTCTAATTTGATTTTTTCCTTTTTTCTTGTAAATGCATACCCCAGCCACAAGCCGAGGTGTCTGTGGAACGGACTACATTGTATCACAGCCTATACGGGTCTGAATAGGCAACTAGAATCGTCTACTGCATCACTACCAGATGAGCGTAACACCTTTTACACTCGGTTGATGCAAACACCACTGCACCTGCAATTGGACCACATGTGGACAGTGGAGACCCCAAACTTACCCTGGACATAACAACTGTGAAACAGGCTTTCAGGAGAGTAAACCCCCACAAGCACCAGGTCCGGATGGCCTCCCAGGGTGGGTTTTGAAGGCATGTGCAGTCCAACTGGCCGAGGTGTTTACACACATTTAACCTCTCTCTGAGCCGATCCACAGTCCCCACCATCTTCAACTCCTCCATCATCGTTCCAGTCCTCAAAACAGCAGCAGTCTCCTGCCTCAACAACCACCGCCCTGTAGCACTGACATCAGTTATCATGACGTGCTTTGAGCGGCTAGTCAAACTCACACCTGTGGCTCTTTCTGACACCCTGGACCCTCCACGTCACTTATAAAGCAAACACGTCCATAGATGATGTCATCGCCCTAGCAGTTCATACTGCTCTCAGCCACATGGACAAGCAGGATACATATGTGAG
Organism: Pholidichthys leucotaenia; assembly: GCA_020510985.1. Lineage (NCBI taxonomy): Eukaryota > Metazoa > Chordata > Actinopteri > Cichliformes > Pholidichthyidae > Pholidichthys > Pholidichthys leucotaenia. Next base: position 1,691,284 of record JAJAQF010000026.1, on the reverse strand, counting down.
AATTCTTTAATTTGATTACAGCACGGCATTCAACACCATTATTCCCTCCAAGCTGGTGTCCAAGCTCACTACTCTGGGTCTGGAAAACCCCATTTGCAGCTGGATTTTTGACTTCCTGTCCAACCGGCCACAGGTGGTGAGAATTGGTAGTCACATCAAACAAAGTCACAAAAAAAAAAAAAAAAACCCCATCTCCTCCACACTGGTCCTCAACACTGGAGCACCACAGGGATTTGTCCTCAGCCCCTTTCTGCATGCCTTGTTCACCTATGACAGTACCGCCACATACAGTTCCAACTTCGGTTCCGGTTCCGGTTCCGCCGGACCGGCGGCGCCACACGAGTCGGCTGCCTGTTGCAACAGCCTTTTTTTTTTTATCTTCCTTCTTCTTTCTACACCTTTCACTCTGTATATATATCACGGACGCACGGATCGCCCCGGGGGTCTCCCGGGTCGGCGGACGGAGCCACGGTTTGCAGCAGGAGACGTTACAGCGGGGAGGAGCTAGTGCTAGCTAGCACTTGGCCGCCGCCCGGTGCTAATGGGAAACTCGACATACCGGGAGCTGTAGCGAAAACGATGCGGGTGCCGGGCTGGAGTTTAGGCGGCGTGAAAGAAATATAAGACAGAATAATAAAGAGCGATGGCAAGAACCAAGCAGACCGCCCGTAAAATCTACTGGAGGAAGAAGCCCCCCCCCCCCCAGGAGACAGCTAGCCACCAGGGCTGCTCGGAGAGGCGCTCTGGCCACCGGCAGAGTGAAGAGGCCTCGCCGTCACAGGCCCGTGCTCTGAGAGAGATCCGTCGCTACCAGAAATCCACGGAGCTGCTCATCCGTAAGCTGCCCGTCCAGCGCCTGGTGAGGGAGATCGCTCAGGACTTCAAGACCGTCCTGCGTTTCCTGAGCTTCGCCGTCATGGCTCTGCAGGAGACCTACGAGGCCAACCTGGTGGGTCTCTTCTTCGCTAAGGGGGTCACCATCATGCCCAAAGACTTCCAGCTGGCCCGCTGCATCCGCGGAGAGAGAGCTTAGACTTTCTGCTGCACATTCACCAGCCATAATGCTCTGCACTGCGTGTCTATATATATACATTTATAGTAATATGGACATATGTTTACTAGATGTTGTTTTTTTTCTTGCCTTCTGATTGTTGCTCTGAGTGTTGCTGTCCCTATGCTGTTGCAATCCTGGAATTTCCCCATTGTGGGACTAATAAAGGCTTATCTTATCTTATCTTATCTTAACTCTATCTTCAAGTTTACCTTTGACACAACCATCATCAGCCTCATCACAAACAACTACAGAGAAGAGGTGAGAGCCCTGACCAGTTGGTGCCAGGACAACAACCTCTGTCTGAACGCTGGCAAGACTAAAGAGATGATTGTGGACTTCAGGAGACAGCACGGTGATGGACATCACCCTAGCTACATCGGCAGCGCTGAAGTAGAGAGGTTAAACAGTTTCAAGTTCCTCAGTGTTCACATCACTGATGGCCTCTCCTGGTCACTTCACACAGACACTGTGGTCAGGAAAGCACATCAGCGGCTATATTTCCTGAGGAAACTGAGGAAGTTTAGCCTGAACACCAGCATCCTGACCAGCTTCAACAGGTGCTCTATAGAGTGCCTGCCGTCTGGCTGTACCACAGCTTGGTATGGGAACTGCTCTGTGCACAACCGTAAAACACTGCAGAATGTAGTACAGATGGCAGAAAAGGTCACTGGTAGCATCCTCCCCTCCATCCAGGACATGTACTGCAGCAGATGTCTGAGGAAGGCCAGCAGCATTATCAAGGATCACAGTCACCCAGCGGCTAAACTCTTTGGCCTGCTACCACCTGGCAGACGCTACAGGAGCCTGATGGCACGCACTAAAAGACTGACACAGTTTCTACCGTCAGGCCATCACGATCCTGAACTCAACACAACTGCTGCTGCACTGAACACTTTATCTTCAATGATCAATTCAAGCACATCCACACTTTAGTCTTTAGATTCCCTTATTTGCAGCTCTGGAAACTGCACAATCTTTGGCACTTTCTGCTCTTTTATTTCCTGCATATATTGCCCTTTGTTACTTTTTGTGTAAGTGAAGTGACTGGTTCAGCTTGTCCAGAACATTTCGCTGCATTTCAGCCTGCGTACGATAAACAAACCTGAACCTATGGACCCACTTTCAACTTATTTTCTCACAAATTTGCTGTTTTAAACTGGTGACTTTTTTCATGCTAATTTGCTAACTTTGTCTCGTCATTTTGAAATTTTCTCATAAATTTTCCACTTTTTTTTCCTGTAATTGTGCCTAATGCCCCAGTATCACTGAAACCTGCTCAGCTGCATCAAACCCATGTGGGGCCCACACGTAAAGTCCACATGGGCCAACCCAGACGGGGCCAACATGGAGCCTGCAGACAAACCCACATGGGCCCATAAGAGAGCCCAGTTTAACGCTCCTTTAACTTGAGTGCAATAAAGGCCAAACTGGGCAGTAAAAACTTTCCTCTTACCAGTGTTGACAGACCGGCTCACTCTTCTAATTTGGCTGTTTTAGCTTCACTTTAAAGCTCAGTTATGGGTTTTTGGGGGGGACAAAAATAGTTGTTTCCCTAATAAAGGTTTCCAAGCTGTGGTTCAGGGGTCAGATTAGGTGACATCTGAGCCCTCGGCGGGTCGGTGTTGTTGTCTCTGCAGAATGACACGCCGACCCTGTAAAGCCTGGCATTATGTGAACACACTCCGTATTAATGCCAGGCTGCAGCGCAGCAGACTCGCGCACCGTCTCATCACCATTATGCCACGTCGTGTCATTATCAGCAGCATAATAGCAGGGCAGTGCGCGGCTGTGCGCACGACGAGCTCTGACATGACTGCTGCTGACGAAGCTTTTGTTTCGGACGGAGGCAGTCGCAGCGGCTCTGAGAGGCTCCGGCGACCGCCGTGATCGCTGTGTTAGTGCGTGTGTTTGACAATCTGTAACAACCACTGTCGTCTCCACATTAATACGTGAGTCAGAACACCTGAGGATTACAGTTACAATGATCTGTGTCAGAGGGTTGCAGCGTGTGGCTCTTTCTGGCTTAAGTTAAAAAAAAAAAGACGGGAAAATGTGTGCTTCCTGAAGAAAATCAGTAAATGCTACAATTGTAGGGTCCTAACCCTGCAATTTAAAGAGGTGTCATCAAATTTTCACTTTTTCAATGCTCTCTTGTACAGGAATTCGGGTCAAAATTCTGCTAAATACAATCCTTCCAAGCACAGTTTCACGAAAATGTGTAAAGACTGCATGTTTGCCCACCATTACAAAGTGTGTAAGAAGCATGGCTTTTTCTGTGCATATTACACATATTACACAGCTCGTCACTAAAGTGCCCTCGGGAGTGGCAAAGACAAGGGGACGCTCATAGATCCCTTCACATTGGAGAAAAAATGATTGTGAGCCTTTTATTTATGGCCTTTGTGCAATCAGTTATACTTTATGTTCCCTGTGGAGTCTTAATGAATACCCCTCTAGCGGAGAAAATGCGATGCTGAATCATATAAGGTACCCTTGCAATGAAAAAGTGTGCCATTATGAAAGGGCACCTTTCATGGTGCCCCTTTCTGTTGGAAGGGCACCCACAGGGCACGAATAGAAGGGAATTTATTAAGTCATATCAGGTGCACTCCTGATGGAAAAGAGCGTCTTTCATGATTGTCCCAAAAGGTGCCCCTTTTTCACTGAAATGGCACCATACATGGTACAGCATCAGATTTTCTCTACTAGAAAGGCATTGATCAAGGCATTAAAAGTGCCCTTCAAATGGAAAAGTGCACTCTTATGAAGGGACTTTAAATATGCCCTGACATGACTGTCTCAAACAGAGCCCCGTTCCATTGAAAGGGCCACCACAGGGCACAACACATGGCACAGCATCAGATTTTCTCCAACAGAAGGGCATTTATTCAGCCATAAAAGATGCCCGACGTGCCAATCTGATGGAAAAGAGTGCTCTTCAAAATTGTCCCAAAGGGTCTCCCCGTTTCCATCAGAAGGGCACCTAGAGGGCATATTGTAAGATGCAGAATAAAAAAAAATTCCACAAGAAGGGCATTTATTGAGACATGCAAGGTGCCCTTCTAATGGAAAAGGGTGCTCTTCATGATTGTCCCAAAGGGTGCCCTTTTTATCTTAAGGGCACCTTATACATGGTACACCATCAGATTTTCTTTACTAAAAAGGGATTCATTAAGACACTAAAGGTGCCCTATGGGTGCCCTTCCAATGGAAAAGTGTGCTGTTTTGAAATGACTCTAGGATGCCCCCTTTCCATTGGAAGGGCACCCACAGGGCACCTTATATGGTACAGTGTCAGATTTTCTCTGCTAGAAGGGCATTTATTTAACCATACAAGGTGCCCTATAAGTGTCTTTCTAATAGAAAAGGGTTCCCGCTTTCATTGTAAAGGCACCTTACATGGTACAGCAGTGGTCACCAACCCCGAGAGTCCTCCGTCCGGACCCCGAAGCCTTTTGATACAATTTGGGGAAAAGGGAGACTTTTATTTTAGTGGGGGGAAAAAGCAGAAAAAGCTTAACTGAACTGCTGCATCGGCAACTGCCTGACAGATTATGGCACGAGCCCTTAGGCGCTCTCCTGCTGCAGACTGCCCTCTTTGCTGTCCCATGAACGCCACTCTCTGCAGAGACTCTGTGGCTCCAACTGCTCCAGAGAGTATGCAGCGGGTTGCAAAATCAGGTTTGCTGTGGGTGCACCCCCACACACACACAAGGCCAACATCCACCCCGGACAGATCGGTCTGTACCCACAAAAAGGAGCGCTGTTGTGAGCCGAGAGAGCTATGCTGGGATGCAGAGGTGAGGACGCTGGTTATCACGGAACCACAGAATCACAGAACCAACACCAACTCCCGTCCAGCCTCATCACCCGGAGCATCTTCCTGAGCATGCCGAAGCTGATTGGTGTGCCTTGATGATCCATCGGACAACCAAAAGTATGCTGCGCCCAACTTCGCCACTATGTGCAGGTATCCTCAAAGTTTAGCTGGCTGTCGTTTGGCCCATATTTGCCATGGATGTGCATCACCTCAAACCTGAACCAAGTCCAAAACCCTCAGTGGGGCCCGACTCGGCCTGATGTGGCGCTGCTGAGTACGTGGGAACTTCATGCTCATCGGTCTGGCCCCGACCTCTTCTAAAACCATTGTAGCTGCAGACCCTCCATCCTCCTGCGGCCAGCTGTAACTCCATGGTTACAGGGAGAAGGGAGGTGGAACTTTTTATGTTCACTAACACACAGAGCTTTTATTGAGTTTTTCCGTGATAACCAGCGTCCTCACCTCTGCATCCCAGCATGGCTCTCTTGGCTCACAACAGCGCTCCTTTTTGTGGGTACAGACCGATCTGTCCGATCTGTGGATGTCGGTCTTATGTGTGTGTGTGTGGGGGGGGGGGGGTGCACCCACAGCAAACCTGATTTTGCAACCCGCTGCATACTCTCTGGAGCAGTTGGAGCCACAGAGTCTCTGCAGAGAGTGGCGTTCATGGGACAGCAAAGAGGGCAGTCTGCAGCAGGAGAGCGCCTAAGTGCTCGTGCCATAATCTGTCAGGCAGTTGCCGATGCAGCAGTTCAGTTAAGCTTTTTCCGCTTTTCCCCCCCACTAAAATAAAAGTCTCCCTTTTCCCCAAATTGTATCAAAAGGCTTCGGGGTCCGGATGGAGGACTCTCGGGGTTGGTGACCACTGCTGTACCATGTAAGGTGCCTTTACAGTGAAAGAGGGAACCCTTTTCTATTAGAAAGACACTTGTAGGGCACCTTGTATGGTTAAATAAATGCCCTTCTAGCAGAGAAAATCTGACATTGTACCATATAAGGTGCCCTGTGGGTGCCCTTCCAATGGAAAGGGGGCATCCTCGAGTCATTTCAAAACAGCACACTTTTCCATTGGAAGGGCACACATAGGGCACCTTTAGTGTCTTAATGAATCCCTTTTTAGTAAAGAAAATCTGATGGTGTACCATGTATAAGGTGCCCTTAAGATAAAAAGGGCACCCTTTGGGACAATCATGAAGAGCACCCTTTTCCATTAGAAGGGCACCTTATATGTCTCAATAAATGCCCTTCTTGTGGAATTTTTTTTTATTCTGCATCTTATAATATGCCCTCTAGCGGGGAGACCCTTTGGGACAATTTTGAACATCACTCTTTTCCATCAGAATGGCACGTCGGGCATCTTTTATGGCTGAATAAATGCCCTTCTGTTGGAGAAAATCTGATGCTGTGCCATGTACTGTGCCCTGTGGTGGCCCTTTCAATGGAACGGGGCTCTGTTTGAGACAGTCATGTCGGGGCATATTTAAAGTCCCTTCATAAGAGTGCACTTTTCCATTTGAAGGGCACTTTTAATGCCTTGATCAATGCCTTTCTAGTGGAGAAAATCTGATGCTGTACCATGTATGGTGCCATTTCAGTGAAAAAGGGGCACCTTTTGGGACAATCATGAAAGACGCCCTTTTCCATCAGGAGGGCACCTGATATGACTTAATAAATTCCCTTCTATTCGTGCCCCGTGGGTGCCCTTCCAACAGAAAGGGGCACCACGAAAGGCATTTCATAATGGCACACTTTTTCATTGCAAGGGTACCTTATATGATTCAGCATCGCATTTTCTCCACTAGAGGGGTGTTCATTAAGACTCCACAGGGAACATAAAGTATAACTGATTGTGAGCCTTTTATTTATGGCCTTTGTGCAATCATTTTTTCTCCAATGTTAAGGGATCTATGAACTTCCCCTTGTCTTTGCCACTCCCGAGTGCACTTTAGTGACGAGCTGTGTAATATGTGTAATATGCACAGAAAAAACCATGCTTCTTACACACTTTGTAATGGTGGGCAAACATGCAGTCTTTACACATTTTTGTGAAACTGTGCTTGGAAGGATTGTATTTAGCATAATTTTGACCCAAATTCCTGTACACGAGCATTGAAAAAGTGAAAATTTGATGACACCCCTTTAAATTGCAGGGTAAGGACCCTGCAGGACCCTGCAGCCTCCTCCAGAGGCATCTGGGGCTAGCATGGTGTCACTCGCCGACGCAGGTGCCCCGCCGCCATGCTGGGTACCCCCTCTACTGTGTCCCAAGCGTTGGCACTGAGACTGAGCTCAGTCGGCACTGAAACTGGTCCTGCTTGACTGCCGTGGTGTCCGTTAGCTCCCACACAACGTCCTCATCGACTACCAGAACCAGAGGGTTCCAGTGGCCACAACCCGACCATTCATACCCGGCACCATTTTTAATATTGAAACCAACCCAGTCCATAAAACAAATCACAGCCCATGATGTTATCGCCTTGCGCTGTCATGTGGAACATGAAGTCAACCATCTTCGCAGACTTGTACTGGACCATTAACTTCAAAGTCTCAACCATGCACAGCCTGCCATCTCCATAACCATACAACAGTGCCGGGTTACCTTTAATACTGCAGTTGGGGAAGAACTTCCTCACTGTGGCCCAGTTCAGCAACGACCCCTCAGCCATTGTGTCAAACAGCAGTGGCACCTCCACGCCGTCCAACTCCACTGCGCAATATGTGTACCCGTTTGTGCTGGGGAACACTGTGTGGATGGTTGTTGGTTGCGGGCGGAGTGATTTCTTCCGTGGGCTCTCTGGTTCAGATACACAGCACACTCATGGTTGGTCACTAATGGTTCGAGCATCCACATCTGCTACAACGTTTTCCCCAAGCCAGGCAGTCCTTTGCCTTAATGCGGTGCACTGCAGACCCACAACTCTTGCGCAGGGGTTTTCCCAGGGTAGAACTTTGGCGGGCAGCATTGGTTTCCATAGCATCGTCATCCAAGCTATCCTTGCTTTCCGAGTCTGCAACATTTGCCTCGGCAGGTGGCTCCGGTGGCCTCTGTGACTGGCACCAGGTTAGCTCTGAAGCTAGCTTGCCTGCGGCCTCCAGCTGAAGAGCTAGTTTGACCGCTCTAGCTAATGTTAAGTCATTGGGCGCCATAAGTAGCCTAGCACACAATGCGGTGCTGCACGTGTGCTCCGCAAGCTGGTCATGTACCATTTCATCTTCCAATGGCCCAAAGCAGCACTCGCTAGCTAGCTGGCTCAAGTTGGTGACAAACTGATGGATAGACTTACCTACATGCTGATGTTGCTGCTGAAAATGAATCTTCTGGACAGTCACATTATCCAGGGTCTAGAAATGGTTGACTAGCAACTCCATGACGTCCTCAAATGAGCTTGATGTGCTGAGCGTCCGCAGGACTCGCTGGCCCTCAATACCCAGGTTATGGACGAGAAGCACACGTACCCTTAGCTTGTCGAGCTGTCCGAGGTTCAGCGCGGTGATGTAGGTCTGATAAGCCTTTAAGCAGCGTGGCCAAGGCACTGACAGTTCACCCGGAAGTTCGAGAAAGGGACGAAGTGGTGTGATACACGCCCCATGGGTTAATCCTCGATCGCCAAGTGTTGTGTATGGAAATACCTGGGTGATGAATGAGGCAAGATGAAGCTGGCGAACACAGCTTTATTGATGTTGCTGGAAGTAGCGGTTACACGGCAGGCACCTGGTGTGGGCACTGGTCAAAGAGATCCTAAGACGGTGGCCTGCCCACTATATAGAGTAGTGCGGTGACATGACAGGAAGTCCAAGTCACCACACTGCACTTCACAATAAAGTGCTACATCCCTATACCACACTCTGCTGTGGAGGAGGACTTATCACAGCTTTTGCAGTTTTAGTTGGTGACCCCTGTGGTACAGCGTCAGGTTCTCTCCACTAGAAAAGCATTCACTGCCCTATCCAGTAGAGAAAAGACATATTTAGGGTACTGCAACTGTTGAGAAAACAAAGTGCCCACTCCAGTGGAAACTTTCCTGTCCTCTAAAACACGTCCCTGCATGCATTTAGGGGAACACTGAAGGTGTCAGTGACATAAACATTTCAAGGGTTTATAGTTTACCGTCTTACAACAGAGCAGCACCTGTCATGTTTTAAGCTCACCTGGTGTTAATCTCAGTTTCATTCCAACATCAAGCATGATGCCTCAGATTCTAACAGCGGGCGCCCCTCTCGCTCCGTCACAAAAAGGAAACTGAACAATGTGAAAACGTAAACACAGCAAAACACAAATTCCCAGGAAAATTTACACATTTTTTCAGGACAAAAAGTCCATAAAAAGTTTTTTTAGGAAGTCAAAAATTATTCAAGGAAACAAGTCAAAAATGTTTTGGAAAAAAGTTGCAAATTTATAGAAAAAACCCAAATTTATGAGTTACAGTTACAAACCTATAAGGAAAAAGTTTTAAATTTTCATTAAAGCAAAAAAAAAAAAAAAACTCATGAGAAAATTGGTAAATTTACTCTCATTTATAAAAAAAACCCCTACTGAACAGGTTTCTTTATGTAATATACAGTGGGGCAAAAAGTATTTAGTCAGCCACCAATTGTGCAAGTTCTCCCACTTAAAAGATGAGAGAGGTCTCCAATTTTCATCATAGGTATACCTCAACTATGAGAGACAAAACGAGAAAAAAAAAATCCAGAAAATCACATTGAAGGATTTTTAATGAATTAATTGGTAAATTCCTCGGTAAAATAAGTATTTGGTCACCTACAAACAAGCAAGATTTCTAGCTCTCACAGACCTGTAACTTCTTCTTTGAGAGGCTCCTCTGTCCTCCACTCATTACCTGTATTAATGGCACCTGTTTAAACTCGTTATCAGTATAAAAGACACCTGTCCACAACCTCAAACAGTCAGACTCCAAACTCCACTATGGCCAAGACCAAAGAGCTGTCAAAGGACACCAGATACAAAATTGTAGACCTGCACCAGGCTGGGAAGACTGAATCTGCAACAGATAAGCAGCTTGGTGTGAAGAAATCAACTGTGGGAGCAATTATTAGAAAATGGAAGACATACAAGACCACTGATAATCTCCCTCCATCTGGGGCTCCACACAAGATCTCACCCTGTGGGGTCAAAATGATCATGAGAATGGTGAGCAAAAATCCCAGAACCACACGGGGGGACCTAGTGAATGACCTGCAGAGAGCTGGGACCAAAGTAACAAAGGCTACATCAGAAACACACTACGCCGCCAGGGACTCAAATCCTGCAGTCTCAGATGTGTCGCCCTGCTTAAGCCAGTACATGTCCAGGCCCGTCTGAAGTTTGCTAGAGAGCATTTGGATGATCCAGAAGAGGACTGGGAGAATGTCATATGGTCAGATGAAACCAAAATAGAACTTTTTGATGAAAACTCAACTTGTCGTGTTTGGAGGAGAAAGAACACCATACCTACTGTGAAGCATGGGGGTGGAAACATCATACTTTGGGGCTGTTTTTCTGCAAAGGGACCAGGACGACTGATCCGTCTAAAGGAAAGAATGAATGGGGCCATGTATCGTGAGATTTTGAGTGAAAACCTCCTTCCATCAGCAAGGGTATTAAAGATGAAACGTGGCTGGGTCTTTCAGCATGACAATGATCCCAAACACACCACCCGGGCAACGAAGGAGTGGCTTCGTAAGAAGCATTTCAAGGTCCTGGAGTGGCCTAGCCAGTCTCCAGATCTCAACCGCATAGAAAATCTTTGGAGGGAGTTGAAAGTCTGTGTTGCCCAGCGACAGCCCCAAAACATCACTGCTGTAGAGGAGATCTGCATGGAGGAATGGGCCAAAATACCAGCAACAGTGTGTGAAAACCTTGTGAAGACTTACAGAAAACGTTTGACCTCTGTCATTGCCAACAAAGGGTATATAACAAAGTATTGAGATGAACTTTTGGGATTAACCAAATACTTATTTTACCGAGGAATTTACCAATTAATTCATGAAAAATCCTTCAATGTGATTTTCTGGATTTTTTTTTTCTCATTTTGTCTCTCATAGTTGAGGTATAGCTATGATGAAAATTGAAGACCTCTCTCATCTTTTAAGTGGGAGAACTTGCACAATTGGTGGCTGACTAAATACTTTTTTGCCCCACCGTATGTTCCTGTGTCCCGTTGTCCCCAGACAATAACAGCCACATACTGGATTCACCCCACGTCTCATGACTTGGACACAATATATTAAAAGCATCACGTTTGCTTTTATTTTTAGAGCAGCAGAAGTGGAAACAGGCAGAAAGACCATGACTCACACTCACATAACACATACACAGGCAACGTGCACACGCCCAAAAAAACCATCTCTTACACTTACACTGTTGCATTTTAAAGTGTGCATTTATTTCATTTTAAACGTGTACAGTTTTATTAATGAAACATGAAGTGACAGAAGAGAGCTTACCCAAAACCTACACCATCAAACACATTTTCAGGATCAAAAACACGCATGTGACGGCACGTTCAGGCACGCGCACCACATAGAAAAACGCCGTAGAAAAATTCTGGGAACAAAAACGAGAACAGATAGCAGCAGAGACTGGAATGTGAGCGAGGCCTTGAAGGTCAGACGGGGAAATTTAATCTCAAAAATATTTCAGTTTTCTGTTTTTATTAAAAAAATATGTTGATGCTCATGATTTCGTGATGGGAAACTTTCTCATTTAAGAACAAAGGTGTACATTTCTAAGAAAAAAAAATAATTAAATTATTTTAATGAGAAAAATCTTAAATGTATAAAGAAAGATTGCACATTTTTGAGAAAAAAGTTAACAGTAGAAAATACTAGAATTTATGAGAAGGAAACGGTTTTACAAAACTGACGTGATTTTTATGGATAATTTTTACTCCTTTAACTGTTAACGTACTTTTTAAAAATATAATTACGCAACAACGTCACAACCTTAGCCAACGTAACCGGCTTATAAACACACCACTAAAGCTAACGTAGCCTGGTGGTAACACACGATAATCAATGCTAACTACTAGCCATGTGCTACATTTGTGCTTCGTTTTCTAGCTAGCAGTAATTTGGAAGTTAATCAGCAGGACACTAGAGAGCTGAAACAGCTTCTTTTATTTAAAACTACAGTCTGACGAGTTAAAGCTGATATATCTTTACTATTAATGTGATTTTAATACCGACACGTTCACATTAGCGTTAGTGACTGTTACGCTTTTAGAGGCAGTTTAAATACAGATTTTTTGCACTTTATTGGACTAAATTCACTTTAAGAAATGAATACTGCTTAAGGCTTTAGCAACATTAAGTCCAACATTTATTGTGAGAAAATAAACATCATTACACTAAAAATAAACTATTGGCTTCTATAGGCAAACTTTAATATTTAATGTCTGAGGCATCAAATGTAAAGTTAAATATTCTGCCACTTAAGCATTATTTTAAAAATTTTAAAATAACTCACATTTTATCACATTACAGTAATATTGGCATACATAGAAAACAAAAATATAAATGTTAAATCGAATAAAAATACTTAGTGTAATTAGAATATTAGCTGTATATCTATACATCAAGATGGCGGCAAGGGTCAGATACGCACAGAAACGCTGTGGAGACGCTGGAGAGATTTTTCTTTCACTGCTAACATAAACAAAGGCACATACAGGTCCCGGTTTAGGGTAAAAATCACCTGACCTCACGTTGCAAGTTAGGGTAAGGTTTTTTTTCTTTTTACTTTGTCCAGGAGCCTGTGTCGTTTGTACTTTTTTAGGAGCTTGTGCTAGCTAATAGCTAATTGGTGACCAGTAGAAGGTAGGGCGGAGGAGCATCGGCCGACGGCCTGTACAGGCCTGGTATGACGGCGCTCTGGAGTCCTGCTTCTTGTTGGCCTCCAGCCTGGTTTGGGTAGTGTCCGTCCTGCGCGCTGGGTTTTTGGCCTCGGCTCGAGGTAGTGACGGGGTCTTGCTACTGGGAGTTGTTGCTCAGGAAGCTAACAGCTAGTGGCTAGCGGATATTATTTGACCATATTATAGTTTAAAAAAGAGGCAGATTTACTGGTGGGAGCTGGTGTGCAGGACCATAGTGGACTACGGGCTAATATGAAACCAACTTTGGACTCTAAACACAAGAAAAGCAAACCTCCTTCAGTGATGAATAGGCAAGATGGCGGACATGCGGACGGCCAAGCCAAATGAGGATATATCACAAAATACCAGCAAGACCCAATAATTCCTTGGAGATCTCTACAATGGATGCAAATAAGGATCCATCTTCTTCCGCTTAATCCTTTTTGGTCGTGGGGGGGCTGGAGCCTATCCCAGCATCTTTGGGTGAGAGGCAGGGTCCACCCTGGACAGATCGCCAGTGTGGCGATCCGAGCGCTGAGTTTATCCGCGCCCGGGCCACTCAGTATTCTCCTTTTTTTCTCCTTCATTTCTGCGTAGTTTATTATTGGTGCTCCCAGGGCTTTCACTGTGACAGCGCCGCGGCCGAACTTCCGACTGTCAAAGTCTAGCCGGCACTGTCACAGCTGATCATGATTTTGGTCATTACGTTTCCTCCTCTCCTGTTTGGTTCTTGGCTTTTTGTTATCAGTATTTAAGGGAGCAGCTGAGGCTCACTCCTCGCTGCGACCTACATCTACCAGGACTGGAGTCCCTATCCCCGGCTCCAGTCTTCCTTCAGTGTTTGGTTCGTCCTCACTTCATCATTCGTAAGTGTTTATTCTATAGCGTCAGGTTCTGCCCTCGCTACGCTCTTGCAATGGTGTTAGTGTTCTTTATTTTGTGTTCTAGTTTAGTGTATGTGTTTTGCCCCACATGGCTCTTAATTTTGTTCTCTCTGTAAATAAACTAGCAAACTCTCTGTTGGCATCTGGCGCCTCATTTATGCCCTGAAAGGGGCAAACACGACAGCCAGTCCATCGCAGGCAAATAAGGATGGCGCTGCAATTCTTGATGACCCACTGATATGTAAGGTTTGCAGTAATGTTTTCACTGATGCAGGAGATAAACTGGTGGAATGTGAACGTTGTGAGCTGTGGGTGTGCCTTGATTGCTCAGGTATGAGTGAGAGCCATTATGATCTGCTTAACGATGCATTACAAGGACCACTGATTCACTGGTACGGTGCAGACTGCAACCTACAGGCAATTAAGGCTGTGGAATGCGATGAGGACATTGAGGAGAAAAGCAAACAATACTTGGAGGAATTTAAATCTGAGATTTCTGAGGAAATTCATGAGGTACGCACCTCCCTTGATAAGACGTTTTCAAAGGAGGTTGGTAGAATTGATGGTGAGATTAGAGGTATGAAGAAGGATATTGATAAGTTAGGCCTAGCATGTGATGTTAAACCTCAGCTGGAAGTGCTGAAGACGGAGTTGGATAACCTCAAATTTAGACAGGCTGAGGATATCACTCGATGTGCAACTGTGGAAGGTCTGCTGGAAGAAATGAGAGATAGGGAGACAGGGAAATTTAATCTGATGATCTTCAATTTACCTGAGTCAAGCGGCTGATGTTGAGGGCAGAAGGAAGGATGACCTAGATTCCATTCGGGCAACGCTTGACAAGATTAAAGCTAAAGTGCCTTTCTCAGGAATTGTGAGACTTGGTAAAGAAGATTCTCCTCAGCCCCTAAGAATTGCTACAACCTTGAAAGCGGACCAATATACAATTCTTAAAGCTGCATCAAGCCTTCAGAAAGTTCCCCAGTACAAGGATGTACAGTGATGTGAAAAGGTGTTTGCCCCCTTCCTGATTTCTCATTTCTTTGTATGTTTGTCCCACTTAAATGTTTCAGATCGTCAAACAAATTTAAATATTAGACAAAGATAACACAAGTAAACACAAAATGCAGTTTTTAAATGAAGGTGTTTATTATTAAGGGAAAAAAATCCAAACCTACATGGCCCTGTGTGAAAAACTGATTGTCTCCTAAACCTAAACTGGTTGGGCCACCCTTAGCAGCACCAACTGTTTGCAAAAACTGGCAATGAGTCTTTTACAGCACTGTGGAGGAATTTTGGCCCACTCATCTTTGCAGAATTGTTGTAATTCAGCCACATTGGAGGGTTTTTGAGCATGAACCGCCTTTCTGAGGTCATGCCACTGTATCTCAATCAAATTCAGGTCAGGACTTTGACTAGGTCACTCCAAAGTCTTCATTTTGTTTTTCTTAAGCCATTCAGAGGTGGACTTGCTGGTGTGTTTTGGATCATTGTCCTGCTGCAGAACCCAAGTGCGCTTCAGCTTGGGGTCACAAACAGATAGCCGGACATTCTCCTTCAGGATTTTTTGGTAGACAGCAGAATTCATGGTTCCATTTACCACAGCAAGTCTTCCAGGTCCTGAAGCAGCAAGACAGCCCCAGACCATCACACTACCACCACCATATTTTACTGTTGGTATGATGTTCCTTTTCTGAAATGCTGTGTTACTTTTACGTTGGATGTAATGGGACACACACCTTCCAAAAAGTTCAACTTTTGTCTCATCAGTCCACAGAGTATTTTCCCAAAAGTCTTGGGGATCATCAAGATGTTTTCTGGCAAAACTGAAACGAGCCTTTATGTTCTTTTTGCTCAGCAGTGGTTTTCGTCTTGAAACACTGCCATGCAGGTCATTTTTGCCCAGTCTCTTTCTTATGGTGGAGTCATGAACACTGACCTTGAATGAGGCAAGTGAAGCCTGCAGTTCTTCGGATGTTGTTGTGGGGTCTTTGTGGCCTCTTGGATGAGTCGTCGCTGCGCTCTTGGGGTAATTTTGGTCAGTTGACCACTCCTGGGAAGGTTGACCACTGTTCCATGTTTTTGCCATTTGTGGATAATGGCTCTCACTGTGGTTTGCTGGAGTCCCAAAGCTTTAGAAATGGCTTTATAACCTTTTGCAGACTGATAGATCTATTACTTTGCTTCTCATTTGTTCCTAAATTTCTTTGGATTGCAGCATGATGTCTAGCTTTCAAAAAGCTTTTGGTCTACTTGATTTTGTCCTATTAAGATAAGATAAGATAAGATAAGATAAGCCTTTATTAGTCCCACAATGGGGAAATTCCAGGATTGCAACAGCATAGGGATAGCAACACTCAGAGCAACAGTCAGAAGGCAAGAAAAAACAACATCTAGTAAACATATGTCCATATTACTATAAATGTATATATATAGACACAGTGCAGAGCATTATGGCTGGTGGATGTGCAGCAGAAAGTCTAAGCTCTCTCTTCGCGGATGCAGCGGGCCAGCTGGAAGTCTTTGGGCATGATGGTGACCCCCTTAGCGAAGAAGAGACCACCAGGTGGGTCTCGCTGGTCTCCTGCAGAGCCATGACGGCGAAGCTCAGGAAACGCAGGTCGGTCTTGAAGTCCTGAGCGATCTCCCTCACCAGGCGCTGGACGGGCAGCTTACGGATGAGCAGCTCCGTGGATTTCTGGCAGCGACGGATCTCTCTCAGAGCCACGGGCCTGTGACGGCGAGGCTTCTTCACTCTGCCGGTGGCCAGAGCGCCTCTCCGAGCAGCCCTGGTGGCTAGCTGTCTCCTGGGGGGCTTCTTCCTCCAGTAGATTTTACGGGCGGTCTGCTTGGTTCTTGCCATCGCTCTTTATTATTCTGTCTTATATTTCTTTCACGCCGCCTAAACTCCAGCCCGGCACCCGCGTCGTTCTCGCTACAGCTCCCGGTATGTCGAGTTTCCCATTAGCACCGGGCGGCGGCCAAGTGCTAGCTAGCACTAGCTCCTCCCCGCTGTAACGTCTCCCGCTGCAAACCGTGGCTCCGTCCGCCGACCCGGGAGACCCCCGGGGCGATCCGTGCGTCCGTGATATATATACAGAGTGAAAGGTGTAGAAAGAAGAAGGAAGATTAAAAAAAAAAAAAAAAAAAAAAAAAAAAAAAAAAAAAAAGGCTGTTGCAACAGGCAGCCGACTCGTGTGGCGCCGCCGGTCCGGCGGAACCGGGGTGATTAAAGTGATTTCTTGATTGAGAATAGGTGTGACAGTAATCAGGCCTGGGTGTGGCTCGAGAAACTGAACTCAGCTTTCCAAAGATGTGATAAATCACAGTTAATTTATGTTTTAACGGGGGGCAATCACTTTTTCACACAGGGCCTTGTAGGTTTGGATTTTTTTTCCCCCTTAATAATAAACACCTTCATTTAAAAACTGCATTTTATGTTTACTTGTGCTATCTTTGTCTAATATTTAAATTTGTTTGATGATCTGAAAGATTTAAATGTGACAAACATACAAAAAAAGAGAAATCAGGAAGGGAGCAAACACTTTTTCACACTACTGTATATATATTAATAGAGACCTGACCCCTTTAGAGCAAAGGATGATGAAAAAGCTCTTGGGGGAGCAGAAAAGAAGGACAAAGGAGTCTCAGGATGCAGGAGAGACCAACACTACGTGGGTGATAAGGAAGGGCAGGGTGGTCAAAGGACGACCAAGAGGGGAGGAAGAAGAGACTTAGTTAACTACAATATTACTTACTTTTACACAAATGCTGAAAGTCTGCTGAATAAAAGGTCTGAGTTTGCTGCTTCACTTGTACATTATGCACCAGATGTTGTTTGTGTTACTGAGGTTTTACCAAAGCATTCGCATCTTCAAGCACAAGAATCTGAGTTCCAGGTGGACAGATAAGACATCTATAGAAATACAGTAGATGAGAAGCGTGGGGTGATGAGCTACGTACCACACAAAATAAAGGCCTCACCAGCAGATAGTGTTGCTGACACCTTTGACAAGAGCAGTTGGATTAAAGTGGAGTTGGAGGGGAATGATAAACTTTTAATTGGTTGTATTTATAGAGCCCCCAATAGTGATTCGGTGAATAATGTCTAACTTTTTAATTATTTAAGGAACATCGGCAATAGAAGGGAATACAGTCACATACTTATTTGCGGGGATTTTAACTGTCCAGATGTTAACTGGATTGATGATATTTCACCAGATAATACTGTTGGTGTTGGCTTCTAACTGTGCGAGTGCATTAGAGACTGTTTTTTTACTCAGCATGTACGTGATTTTACACACAGAAGAGGTGATCAGAGACCCACTCTGATTGATTTAATCTTTACTAATGAGGAGGGAATGATCGAAGATTTGACTCGGGAAAAGCCATCATGTATGTATTATTTTTCAATTACATTGTTACTTGAGGATTAAATCATCCACAAAGAAACCCCTTTATGACAAAGGTGATATTGAGAAATTTAGCCATATGATGGCAGAGTATTCATGGGAGGACAATTTGAATGGACTAAGTTGTGAGGATAGCTGGACTCTTTTTGAAGGGATTAAGGAGTTTATACCTCTCAAGATAACAAATTATAACAAACCTGGCAGAATCAGAATCAGAATCAGAATCAGAATCAGGTTTATTGCCATTGTTCATGTAGTACACAAACTAGGAATTTGTCTCGGTACAATGCTGCAACATTAAACATGATAAGATAAGAGAAATAAACTATACATGTAATAAAGTGTAGGATAAGATTAAGTGATACTGGTCAACAGTTAAAATATATATTAGCCAGCAGCAGATACTGTGGAGAACTATATAGTGCAGTCGGTAATGCAGGAAGAAAACAGTGATGATTGACATGAGTCTGGTTGAGCTGCTGTACATGGTGCACGAGAGTCACTTAGTGTTCAGCAGTCTAATGGCAGAGGGGAAGAAGCTGTTCATGTGACGGGAGGTTTTAGTCTGGATGGACCGAAGTCTTCTACCAGAGGGGAGGGGGGCAAACAGTACATGACCAGGGTGTGAGGGATCGGCTATGATCCGGCCAGCACGCCTCCGGGTCCTGGAGATGTACAGATCCTGGAGAGATGGGAGCTTGCAGCCGATCACCTTCTCAGCAGTGCGCACGACGCGCTGCAGCCTTAGTCTGTCCCTGGCAGTGGCTCCTGCGTACCACACGGTTATGGAGGTGGTGAGGATGGACTCGATGATGGCTGTGTAGAACTGCACTAACATCTTGGTGGGTAGCTTGAGCTTCCTCAGCTGCCGCAGGAAGAACATCCTCTGCTGGGCTTTTTTGATGAGTGAGCTGATGGTCAGCTCCCATTTGAGGTCCCTGGTGATGGTAGTGCCTAGGAAGCGGAAGGAATCAGCAGTGGTGATGGGAGAGCCTGAGAGGGTGAGGGGGGGCAGAGGAGTAGTGACTTTCCTGAAGTCTACAATCATCTCCACTGTCTTCAGAGCGTTCAGCTGCAGGTTGTTATTGCTGCACCAGGACGCCAGCTGGGCCACCTCTCTCCTGTAGGCGGACTCGTCGCCGTTGGAGATGAGCCCGATGAGGGTGGTGTCGTCCGCAAACTTGATCAACTTGACAGACTGGTGGCTGGAGGTGCAGGAGTTGGTGTAAAGGGAGAAGAGTAGGGGGGAAAGTACACAGCCCTGGGGTGATCCGGTGCTGATGCTAGTATAGTCTGAGACAGTCTTTCCCAGCCGCACATGCTGCCTCCGGTCCGTCAGGAAGTCGATGATCCACCTGCAGAGGGAGTCAGGCACGTTGAGCAGGGACAGCTTGTCCCGGAGCAGAGCGGGGCGGATGGTGTTGAATGCGGAGCTGAAGTCCACAAACAGGATCCTGGCGTAGGTTCCCGGGGAGTCCAGGTGCTGCAGGATGGAGTGGAGGGCCAGGTTGACTGCATCGTCTACAGACCTGTTGGCTCGGTAGGCAAACTGCAGCGGGTCCAGGAGAGGGGTGGTGATGGACTTGAGGTGGGACAGGACCAGGCGCTCAAAGGACTTCATGACTACAGAGGTGAGCGCTACAGGTCTGTAGTCATTAAGTCCAGTGATCCGTGGCTTCTTGGGGACAGGGATGATGGTGGAGGATTTGAGGCAGGACGGCACGTGGCATAACTTAAGGGAGGTGTTAA
Source organism: Pholidichthys leucotaenia (assembly GCA_020510985.1). Classification (NCBI taxonomy): domain Eukaryota; kingdom Metazoa; phylum Chordata; class Actinopteri; order Cichliformes; family Pholidichthyidae; genus Pholidichthys; species Pholidichthys leucotaenia. The sequence continues at coordinate 1,671,515 of JAJAQF010000026.1, read as the reverse complement.
AAATGTCTGTGAATACAGGAGCCAGCTGTTTCGCACAGAGTCTCAGGGTGGAGGGAGACACGCCGTCTGGGCCGGGGGCCTTGCGCGGGTTCAGTCTGGAGAACTGTTTGAGCACATCCTGCTCACTGATGATAAGGGGAGGGGGGGAGGTGGGGGGGGGTGCCTTAAATGAAGTAGGGAATGTGGAGGCTGTGGAGCTGGAGGGAGGGGGGGAGTTGGACACAGATGACGAGGTGTCAAAACGGGCATAGTGTTGGGACAGTCTCTGACAAAGGGCTTTGTCATCCTGACCTTTAGGAGCCTGAGGCCGATAGTTGGAGATCTGCCTCAGTCCTCTCCACACGGAAGCCGAATCATTAGCAGTGAACTGCTGCTGGAGTCTCTCTGAGTACACAGATTTAGCCCTCTTCAGCTCTCTGTTAAACCGGTATTTAACCTCCCTGTAGCAGTCCCTGTCTCCACTTTTCAGCGCTGCTTCCTTCTCCTTCCTGATCTGTCTGAGCTTAGCTGTGAACCAGGGTTTGTCATTAGAGTAACTCACCCTGGTGCGTGATGGAAGAATGTTCTCTTCACAAAAGTGGATATATGAGTTCACAGTGTCCGTGTACTCATCCAGATCATGCGTGGCTCCTTTAAGCATAAGGCAGACCATTTTGGATGAACGCCAATGCACTGAGGAAGGTTAAAATGAAGACAGAAGCTTATAAGAGGTACACAAACACACTGGAGGGACGAGACTTCCTTCTGTATGCAAGGGCAAGGAATCAGGCCAAGTGGGAATGCAGGAAAGCAGAACAAGATTTCGAGAGGAAAATAGCAAAGGAATCTAAGAGCAACCCTGAAGCCTTTTTAAATATGTCAATGGTAAGCGTAGGATCAAGACAGGTATAGCGGACTTAGACTCAGTACATGGGAAAGCTACGACCGATATTGAAAAGGTTGAGGCATTTAATAATTTCTTCACTAGTGTCTTTACTGAGGAGGATGCTACCAATATACCGGACTTCCACCTCAACAGATATATTGTTTGTCATTTGAACAATCTGCATATATCGGCTGATGATGTCAAGCAAAGTCTTGATAATCTTAACTCTGAGAAGTCACTGGAGCCTGATGGAATGCATCCTAGGGTGTTGAGAGAGCTGAGTGCTGTAATTTCTTGCCCCCTTGCAACCATCATGAACAGGTCATTAGAAGAGGGAGTGATCCCATGAGATGGAAAGAAGCTCATGTGTCACCGATTTACAAGAAGGACCCAAGAGCTGACCCCAGGAATTATAGACCAGTATGTCTTACATGTGTGACCTGTAAGATTATGGAAGCCATTGTTAGGGATCATCTGGTTGCTTACTTAGATGAGAATCATTTATTACATAATTGTCAGCACGGCTTTGTTAATGGTTGCTCCTGTGGTACCCAGCTTCTCAGTTGTTTGGATATTTGGACAAGAATGCTTGATGAAAACTGGCCCATCGATGCTGTCTATCTGGATTTTGCAAAGTCATGTGATAGCGTGCCCCACGAGAAACTCTTGGCCAAACTTAAAGGCTACGGAATTACGGGAAAATTCTTCACTTGGAGCCGGAGTTTTCTCACAGGAAGGAAACAAGTAATTGTTAATGAGGCAGCATCCGGATGGACGCATGATCTGTCAGGAATCCCCCAGGGCAGTGTATTAGGCCCCCTGTTTTTTGTCCTCTTTGTGAACCACATGCCGGGAGCTGTGCACAACTATATTGCTCTGTTTGCAGATGACAGTAAGGTCTTCTCTGTTGTTAACAATGACTAACAACAGTCACTTCAGGAGGATCTGGAACATCTGCAAGCCTGGGTCGAACGTTGGCAAATTAAGTTTAATGCCACTAAATGTAAAGTACACCTTGGGAAGCACAATGCCAAATACAAGTATAGATTAGGCAAAGTTACACTGGAGGAAACTAAGGAAGAGAAAGACCTGGGAGTATGGATGGACAATCAACTCAAGTTTGATATCCGTACGGAGAAGCAAGTGAATAAAGCCAACCGGCAGCTGGGACTGTTAAGATGATTGCTCGAATTCTTAGATAAAGAGACTTTTAACACGCTGTACAAATCATTTGTCGGGACTCATCTGGAGTACTGTAATACAGTTGTTTTCCCTATATATGTTAGGCAAGCAAAACTTCTAGAGGGCGTTCAAAGATGCGCGACAAAGCTGGTCCCAGGACTTCAGCATCTAGCATATACTGATAGGCTATGAGAATTGAAGCTTCCAACACTGCAGTATCGATGGGCTCGGGAAGACATCATCGCAGTATATAAGTACCTTCATGGTATTTACAAGGTTGATCTCTGTTCTTTGGAGCTGGATGATAGCCCCGCATTCACCAGAGGACATAGTTTGAAGTTAAAAAAATCATGATGTTGCAAGAGCAGGTGACAAATAGTCACTATTTTGCCAATAGTGACTGAAACCTAGAACAGACTGCCAGAGGATGCTGTGACTGCTCCAACAGTGAATACGTTGAAGAACAGACTTGATGCCCATTGGTCTGCACACCAGTACTCCCTGGAGCACTTTTATTAGCATTTATTAGTTCTCCATTTCTTGACTGAAAAGCTCTCTTTTTTATGTTAGCCAGTGAACTGTAAGAAGTGAAAATCAGTAATAGGTCTACGACCTACGAAGACTCAAGAGGATAGGAATAAGAATCAGAAAAATAAGAATTAAAGTTAAAAATTAATTTAGACCAGAGGTGAGTGGGAAAAGTCACAAGTTAATGAAATTGGGGTGAAAAGTCACAAATTTATGAGAGGGCGGAAAAGTTGCAAACTAACAAAAACAGGGAGAAAGCGCGACAAATTACACAAGAGTGGAAAAAGTGGGTGGGAAAGTGTCAAATTTACTAAAAGGGGGATGAAAACTCAAAATTTACGAGTGGGTGGGAAAAGTACAGTGGGAAGGGAAAAAAGTCACATATTTACAAGAGCAAGCAGGAAGAGTTTTGAATTGACAATAAGGGAATGAAAAATTGAAAATTTATGAGTCAGCGGGAAAAGTTGCAAAAGGACGGGGGGGGGCAAAAATTCGTAAGTTTTAAGGATGGCAAAAAATTTACGAGAGTGGGTGGGAAAAGTCAGAAATTAATGAAAAGGGAAATGAAAAGTCTAAAATTTATGAGTGGATGGGAAAAATTGTAAATTTAAGATGGGGCGGCAGAAGTCGCAAATTTATAAAAGGGGGTGGAAAGTCACAAATGTACAATTTGGCAGGAGAATTCACAAATTAATAAAAAGAACTGAAGAACAGTCGGAAATTTACAATAGACGATGGAAGCTGCCAACTGACAAAAGAGGGACAAAAAGTCAATTCTGTGACTGGGGGGAAAAGTCGCAAACTGATAAACAAAGGGGGATGTAAAGTCGCAAATTAACGAGTGCAAATATTTCTGTAATTTTGACAGAGAAGTGACTTAAGTTAGCAATAAAAAGTAAGGGAGTAAACTATAATGAAACATTAAAGATTTGTTCACAGCTAAATTTATAATTGGTGCCCCGTAATTAGGCTAACGATAATGCTATTTTAACTTTTGTTCATTAGCCTCCGCTGTCAGAGTTGTCGTAAACAAAGGCGAATCAAAAGAAGCGGACTACATGTAACAGTTAACGATTTACAGACCATTTATGAAATTAAAAATAAACTTAATTAACCATCAAGTTACCCACACAAGTTCCCAGTGTGATTTAAAAAAACAAAACAATTAAAATTCCTCCCACGAACACGACATCGTACAGGTAACAAGTTTTTCTACTGCGAGGCACTATAGAGTGAAGCATTGTGGGAAAGTGAGTGCTCAGTTGGTCTGTTTAGCAGCTTTTTGAACATTGTTAAACTCCCATAAAAGTTTAATTTTTTTAACAACTCAAGGGTCTGCAAACTGCAGCTCCTCCGTCCGTACGTTTGATGCAATTTTTTTAGTCTAAATTTACATGAAAATCATGTAAATTTCCATAAAAAATAGAGCAAATTGTGTAAAACACTGACAATTCTCGAGAATTTTTTTATGAGAAGAGGTGAAAATTTGCTTGGAAAAATGGGACTATTTCTAGGAAAAAATAATCAGATTTAGCCATAAGAAATCATTAATTTATGTGAAAAAACACCGAAAATTTTGCTAAATAATGTACTAAATTCATAGGAAATTCCTTTTGCAGGTTGCGACCCTCAGTTTAACACCAGCTCACTCATTACATTTCGTCTGAAGGCGTCCAGCATCGATTTAGGCACAAGTCGATGAGGCCGACGATGCGGCGACGACAGCACTTCCTCCTGGAATGACGAGCCGGAAGTGTCGGGGCATCGGCCAGTCAGTTGTTCAGGTACGTGTGGATGTAGATCTGCTGTTGGATCCATGACGAGAAGTGCGTCACGTTGCTGTAGACGCCGGGACCGAGGACCTTGCTGAAGCAGACGCTGCCCCACGACGTCAGGCCGAACAATGTCCAACGCCCGCCGCCGTCTTCGTCCTCACAGACCAGCGGACCGCCACTATCGCCCTGAACACATACAGCAGGAGAAACGTAACACGTTAAGTTTGTTTAATAACTGGAATAAAAATGAAAAAGTTTTTGGACTAACACCAAAAATAAATGTGATTAAAAGAAAATAAAATGAGTATTGTAGTCGAGACCAGACCGAGACCAAAGACCAAGACTTTAATGGGTCGAGACCAAGTCAAAACCAAGACCACTGTGTGCTAGTTTATGTTTATTTAGAAAAGGGACAGTGCATATTAATGAACATAAGACATGTAAATACGCAGCAAACAAGATTACAGCTGAAGCTAATTTTCATCTGGTGTCTCCTGGCCAGTCAGTGCCAGCCACACACAACAGATAACGCAGTACAACAACACGAAACAACACGACGGTGATAACGCAAATGACACAACAATAATAGCAACAGCAGTAAGACTGCGCACTGATAGAAAGACAGAAACAAAGTTAAGAAGAACACTGTTGATCTCAGACCAGTAAAAATAACCACAATGACCAAGGTGTTACTCTGGACGTTTGTGTAAAATGCTGAGGTGCATCACGTAGTTTAGTAAAGTGCATTTGTCGAATTTTATGATACATGAATTTAGAGTTCTAATTGAATTGCACATGGCTCTATTGCACACGTTTCAGCACATACAGACTGCGTGCTAATGGTGTTGCACCAGGTCTGCATACATGGTTAAACCCACGTACACAGGGCTACTGAAGTTGTGTTAAATTAGCATACAAATGGTAAATGGTGTTTGTGAGATATGTATTTAACATGAAAGTGTAAGATGGACACGCACCTCCAGGTGGCGCCTCCACCCCGCCCTATATAAGGCCGGGTCGGCCATCTTATTACTCTCTTATCTCGCCTGAGCTTAGCCGACAATCTGTCAGTGGCTGTCAACAAGAGTGTGCCAATAAAAGCTGTGCTCCAAGTCACCTCGCCTCTTCTGTGAACCAAAGGCAATTACAGACGTAACATTGGCGACATTGGATTAAACCATGGAGACATGCATTGCTCCTATCCACCCTTTTCTCAAGTTTCCCGGAGAACCCCCGGCGCCCTGGCCTAGGTGGTTGGAGGCCTACCAGAACTACGTTGCCACCCTGGGTCTAGGGGAGCTCGACAAGCTGAGAGCTCGGGTGCAACTGGTTCACAATCTAGGCGTAGAGGGCCAGCGAATCCTGAGAACGCTCAGTGCTGCTGACACATATGAAGAGGTAGCAGGGCTGCTAGCTAGCCATTTCGACACCCCGGATAATGTGACGGTCTGGAGGATCCACTTTTGGCAGCGACATCAATGGGTAGGTGAACCCGTCCGGCAGTTTGTCACTGATTTGAGGCAGCTTGCTAGCGAGTACCGTTTCAGAGCACTGGAGGAGGAAATGATTCGTGACCAGCTGGCAGAGCATACTTGTAGCACCGCATTGCAAGCTGGGCTACTTATGGCGCCAAGTGAACTCACGTTAAGATAAGATAAGCCTTTATTAGTCCCACAATGGGGAAATTCCAGGATTGCAACAGCACAGGGATAGCAACACTCAGAGCAACAATCAGAAGGCAAGAGAAAAAACAAGAGCAGTGAGTATACATATGTACATATAAATATATACACACACAGTGCGGAGCATTGTAGCTAGATGGAATGAAACAGCATAACCGTCTACTTAGTTATCCTACATGGTATGATTATGTACCCATACATATTGTCGCCCTCCGTAGCGACCGGTATTTTCCTAGTTGTATACCGGAGGGGACCATTGTGTAAGTCTATTGCGTCTTTTGCATTCAATACTATTAGGTCGTCACGTCTTTTTGCTATCTCTGCGAGCAGCCCTGCTTAGGTTGTACAGTCTGACAGCCATTGGTAGGAAGGACCTGCGAAACCTCTTGGTTGTGCACCTAGGATGATGTAGTCTGCTGCTAAATGAGCTCCTCAGTGCATTCAGTATGTCCTGCATAGGGTGGAACTCGGACTCCAGCAGAGATGACAGTTTAGCCACCATCCTTCTCTCTCCTATCTCCTCCACTGGGTCAAGGCGCTGCCCCAGGACAGAGCTAGCTTTCTTGATCAGTTTATTCAGTCTCTTCCTATCGGCTGCTGTAACGCCACTGCCCCAGCAGACCACTCCAGAGCTGTCAAGCTAGCTCTCCAAATAGAAACCGTGGGCAAGCTAGCTCCGGAGCTAACCGGATGCCAGTCACAGCAGCCGCTAGAGCCTCTTGTCGTGGCAAATGCCACAGACCTGGATAGCAAAGATAGCTTGGATGGCGAGGAGACGGAAGCCAATGATACTAGCCGGGGGTCGGCCTCAAGAAAGTCCCTTTGCATGGGCTGTGGGTCTGTGATGCGCCGCAAAAAGGCTAAGGACTGTCCGGCGAGAGGAGCATGTTGTAACAGATGGTCGCTTGAACCATTTTGCCAGGGTCTGCCGTGTATTTAACCCGGACAGCCCATGGAAGAAATTGCTCCACCCGCCCCGGACAACCATCCACACGGTGTGGACTGAAGAACTACCGGGCGCTATGGTGGTCAAGCAGGACCAATTTCGCTCAGGGTCGGTACCTAGACTGACGAGCGACACCAATAGGTTGGCCCCAGATGCCTCCGGAGCCTGGCTGCGGAAGGACGGAGGGTCTGCAGCTATGATGGTGAACATTACAACAGTATTAGAAGAGGTTGGGGCAGGACCGAGAAGCATGGAGGATCAACATGCTCAACAACAAAGTCTCAAGCCAAGCCGGGCCCCGTTAAGGGTCCTGGATTGGGTTCAGAGCTGAGATGAGGAACGTTCGCGGCAAAGATGGGCCAGACGACAACCCGAGAAGCATTGGGAATGTCTGCACATAGTGGACAAACTAGGCGCAGCACACTTCAGGCTGTCTGATGGCTCAGTGTGGCAGGCAAATTGGCTTCGGCGTGTCCGGGAGAAGACTCCGGGAGACGAGGCTGATCATGGGAAGGGGCTGATGGTGAGAAGGAGTGGCTTCAGCATCCGGAGGGTCAGCCATCACCCCGAAGACCTGTTGTTTCCAGGGGCGCATCTGCTGGTGCCCTGGACCCCCATGCCAGTTATGTCTTTTACTTGAAGACCTGGGCTGTACATAGTACAGTATATGTTAAAGTTCTGTTGTTGTTGTTGTTTTAAAAAAAATGTTATATGGGGGATTATTTTGGGTTTTTTTTTTTTGCTAGTTTAGGAATGCGGCATACAATTTTAGTTATTAGTGGACTTTAATTTAGCCCAGCAGGTGGCAGAATAATCCACCTTGCCGTGTGGGCAGGACGGCAGTCCACCCATCCTCCCTATTTTAGGCTTTGTTATGTGTTAGGCCATTTAGAGACATTGGTTTTCATTTATTAGTGCATGATTCGGGTCCCAAATTGGGGAGGGTCTTAATTGAGTGAGTGGTTTTGAACTTTTTTAAAAGGGGGGGGGTGAGATATGCATTTAACATGAAAGTGCAAGATGGACACGCACCTCCAGGTGGCGCCTCCACCCCGCCCTAATATAAGGCCGGGTCGGCCATCTTATTACTCTCTTATCTCGCCTGAGCTTAGCCGACAATCTGTCAGCGGCTGTCAACGTGAGTGTGTTCATAAAAGCCTGGTTCCAAGTCACCTCGCCTCTTCTGTGACCCAAAGGTAATTACAGACATAGCAGCGTTCACTTATACAGCACTTTTTCTCATCTCTGGATGACCAACGTGATTTACGGACCCTGCTACCCACCCATTCACACACTGATGGTGGTGGAGCTGCCATACACCGACGCTGGCCTGACCCACCAGGAGCAACTGGGGGTTCAGTGTCTTGCTCAAGGACACTTGGACATGCAGGGTGCAGACAGAGTGGGAATCGAACCCCTCAGCAGTCGGCCGCACTACATCTGCGCCACAGCCGCCCCAAGCATACGGACACACAAACAATCGCGGATACACACCCATGCCTCGGTCACGTGACGGCCACAAATCTGGTCTGTTTTCAACAAATTGATAACACATAATTGCTACACAAGTCGCATAAGTTGATAAGGTTTGAGATGACATGAGCCACTCCTTCACTTCACTCTTGAATGTGGCAGAGCTGGAGCTTTCCCTGACAGGAAGTGGTACGGTGTTCCATAAAATACTACCATGAAATGAGAAAACACTTTGACCAAAGGAGGTTTTACGGAGGGGTACCACAGTCACCTCTGGAGGAAGCCCTGGTGGACCGACCATGAGTGCTGCTCACTCTGGATTTGATATATTTATTCAGGGGGCGGAGCCAGACCATGTAGGATTTTATACATCAAGCAGGCAGGTTTAATTTTTTTTTAATTCTCAAAGGACAGGTAGAATATTGCAGTGGTGGTATGTCAGAGGTTTATACATATCATGTATGCAGGTCTTGGTCTGGAGCTGGTCTTCACCTCTTATCTTGGTTGTGTCTAGTCTGGTCTTGACTACACCACCACCAAAGGCCGCCATGAAGATAAATTCATCAAAGATCCAGGCTTTTCAGTAAGTGTCTGATGACTGGGCTTTCACCTACGGGGCAGCAAGAAAACCCCACATGGGTCTACCATCCAGTGGATGGGTCATGTGGCTCTTGTGCATTGTGGCTCAGGTTTCTTAAGGGCCTGCTCTCACTGTGGTGGCGGTCCTGTGCTGACCGAGGTTCGATCCCTAAGGCATGGAACCTCTGCCCACGTTATCGTTCCCTGCTGTTCTGCAGAACAGCAATGTCCCCCAGCTTTGGAACAGTTGGAAAAGGTGGTCTGTGGAACAGAATGAATGCAAATGTTCAAGCACATGCACGCGTACATATGGGGCCGTCACTATAACCTGCTAGAGACAGGCTGACCGGAGGTTGCCAAGCAACCCCAACAGCTGCAGCTGGCTTGTCCTGTTTTTCCGTGTGAATGCACGTTTTTCCCTCATATAAATTTTGTTGTTTTCTTCCCATAAATCTAGAGCTCTTTGTCCGGCTGTTCCTGACGTGGTGGCCTCAGCCGTTGAGGAGAATGGGTTAAGTTTCTGTGCCTGTATTTTAAATAAATTAACTAAAAAGGTTGACAGTTGACTTCCGGTTATGGCGGCCACGTGAGAAGGACACGTATCACTCTGCTCTGCTCCTAGAGAAAAAAAATCGGCGAATAACTCTCTCATTTGGGACAGAACCTATCCCAGCGTTTGGGCGAGGATATGTCGGTGAAGCCTAAGGCTGGAAAATCAGGTAGAGGAAAAAGCGAACCGCCGAAACAGTCCAAATTAACGGACTTTCATGTCTGTGACGCAGCAGATAAAGCTCCATATATGGCGGAGGAAGCTAGCAGTGGTGCAGTGACTGCGGGAAACAGCACAGGTGCAGTGCTTGCTGCCATTAGTTCAATGAGAGCAGACTTTTCCGCTAAATTTGATGGGATTATGGCAGCGTTGGAAGGAATGAGAAAAGAATTGGGTGACTGTGTAGAACGAATGGCGCAGGTAGAGCTTCGTGAAGAAAAGTGTACTGTAACAAAAAGAGACTGTAGCATCAGTTTACTCTATTTTTTTTGTGTACATACAGATGTTAACGGCGTCAACAGATGGGAGATGAGATTCATTTTACATTATTGCTATAAATTAAATCTTATTTTTTATGGGAATAATATAGATTATAAAGTGGGGTTTTTGCAATTGTGCATTTGAAGAGAAGCTGTGTAACCTCACTGACGACACGTTGACAACTGTTAAAGATGGCTGACATTGAGGAAGCGTGGTCTGGTTTGAACTGAGCGGCGTCGCTCTGCTGTAGCATGACTAGCTTACGACAGACGTCCAGTTTAATTATCGTTTCAGTGTAAATTCACTAGGCCTCTAAGGATAATTAATATATCAACTTATCATATGAAAATTATTTTTTACACTTGTACAAAATGAGGAGGAAGAATATGAAGGCAGCTCATTTCAGTGTAAACAGCATTATATCATAAGTTCATTTTTTAAAATTATACTTAACACACTGATTTATCGAGGTAATTTTTATAACGTTTGTATACCACTGTTAATAGTCTCTCGGCGCCACACCAGTCGGCTGCCTTTTGCAACAGCGGCTCGATTCCGAGTTTTTTTTCCCCTTCCTCTCTCTTTTGATGCTCTGAGTGTTGCTATCCCTGTGCTGTTGCAATCCTGGAATTTCCCCGTTGTGGGACTAATAAAGGCTTATCTTACTAGCCTTCAATTAAAGGTGCGCACTTTGGAAAAAAAAAATAAATGTCTGGAAGATAATGTCTTGGACTTGGAGTCCCGGTCGAGATGGAACAACTTGAGGCTGGTGGGTCTACCGGAGGGAACCGAAGGTCGGGACCCATGTTCCTTTTTGGAAAAGTGGATTCCGGAGGCGCTGGGCAGCGTGGAGCTGCAATCATCAATCGTCCTAGAAAGCGCACACCGAATCGGCCCAACGACAGATAAGGGACCACCGAGGACGCTTATTATGAAGTTCCTCAGCAACAGAGACAGGATGAAGATCTCCAACGCTGCGCGAGCCAAAGGAGAGATTAAACACCAGGACCAGCAGGTGTGGTTCTACCCAGATTTGGCCACAGGAATCCAACAATTGAGGAAGCAGTTTGATCCCGTACGTAAAGAGCTGGGCAACCTTGGGATTCGTCATGGTGTAATTCACCCTGCGAGACTGTTGAGCACGTATGGGGGCAGAACACACATCTTCAAGACCCCAGAGGAGGCGCAGGAGTTCATCAAGAAGATCCAAGAAGAGACTGGTGGGAGCTAAGCATGAACAAAATATAAGGTAGAATATTTAAGCATTTGCACAGGCATCTGACTGATTTGAAGCAAACAGCAAGTTTACAAAATGTAGATTGTATTATATATTTAAAAAAAAAAAAAAAAACCTCTATGATGTACAAAGTTGCTAAAAATTTTGGAGTTAAGTTGGAAAACTACAGAAGAAGAGTTAATGTTACGTCATTAAAAGCAGTAGAGTTAGGGTGATTGGGAGGATGAAGAAGGAGTGGCTTTGGCTGATCCTCGTGGGTGTGGAGCGGTCGATGGCTATATCGGGAGACGGAATTTTTCTTTTGATTTTGGGGGGATCACCACAAATGTGGGAAGGGGGAATTTGTTTGTGTGTAGTTTGTAGGATGAATGTTCAACCACTCATGTTTTTGCTTCTCTGTATGAGCATGTTTACACTGCAAGGTAATCCCAAACTCCCTATTGATCATAAACCAAAACGTTAATCTTAATTTAACTTCATGGAATTGCAGAGGTCTACAAAATTTAAAAAAACTTAAACAAGTTATGAATAAAATAAAAGACATAGGTTCAAAAATTGTGTTTTTACAAGAAACTCATCTAATAGAGGAGGATGTTAAAAGAATTAGGAGTAGATGGCAAGGAAGTGTTTTCACCTCATCATTTTCATCCCGAGCCAGGGGAGTTATGACTGTGATACATAAATCAGTCCCATTTCAAGTGAAAAATGTAATTGGAGACAAATTTGGAAGATATTTAATCATTCAAGGATCTTTGCTATTAGAAAATATAAATCTGCTGAACTTATATGGTCCCAATAAAGATGATCAAAAGTTCTTTGCTAATTTATTTCTTATCTTATCATCACTTACAGGGCAACATATAATAGCAGGGGATTTTAATTGTACATTGAATCCCGGTATAGATAGATCAACAGGACTGGACTGTACGCACAATGGATGTAGGATGATCATTAATCATTTTATGAAAGAACTGAGATTGCTAGATATATAGAGAGAAATGAAACCACAAGTTAAAGCCTACTCTTGTTATTCTAATACCTACAAGACATTCTCACGTATTGATTATTTTTTGATCTCCACAGAATTAAGGTCCAAGATTCAAAACTGCTTTTATGATAACATTGTGATCTCTGATCATGCACCCTGCTGTCTAATATATGTAGATAAGAAATTGACAAAGGAACCAGGTAGGTGGCAATTTCAGCATAAATGGCTTCAGGATGAGGAATTTGTTAAGTACATAGAAAAACAGATAGATGAGTTCTTTGATATCAATACTACACAAACATCAGCATGTGTAAAGTGGGAGGCTTTCAAAGCTTTTATTAGGGGACATATTATTAGTTATACAGGTTCAAAATCTAAGAAGACTCGAGAGGAGAGAGTCCAATTGGAACATAAAATAAAAATTCTTCAAGAAAAAGTGTATGCAGGAAGTGATCCAAGGTTGGAGAACGAATTACTGATTTTGAGAGCTGAATATGACAAAAAATCAGCGAATAGAGCTGCCTCAAGTCTTCTAAGATTGAAACAATCTTTTTATGAACAAGGTGAAAAATCAGGAAAATTATTGGCATGGCAGATTAAACAATTAGAATTTAAAACACCAATTACCAGTATTATAAGTAACGGACAGGTAGTTGTAGATCCTTTAGAAATTAATAGAGCCTTTAGAGATTACTATGAAAAATTATATGATACCAAAAATGAATCTGACTTAACAAAACTAAATGGGTTTTTGAATGGACTATCTATACCGTGTATTCCAAATGAAAACAGGGAGATACTGGAGTCTAAAATTAGTCAAGAAGAAGTTGGGCTAGCCATTGATAATATGAAATCAGGAAAAAGTGCAGGACCAGATGGTCTTCCAGTTGACCTTTATAAAAAATTTAAGAATAAATTAATAAAACCTTTTTTGGAAATGGTTTTAGAAGCATTTCAAAATAGTAATTTACCATCATACATGAATAATGCCTTAATTATACTGTTGCCAAAACCAGGTAAACTCTCTAATAAATGTGAAAATATGAGACCAATAAGCCTATTAAATGCCGACCTTAAGATAATCTGTAAAATTTTAGCAAGACGAATACAAGAAATTTTACCAAATATTATTAATCGAGATCAGAATGGCTTTATAAAGGGAAGACAAGGCTTCCATAATGTAAGAAGACTATTTAATATTATTTATTCTAATAAAGAAGCACCGGATACAGCTCTCCTATCATTGGACGCCGAAAAGGCCTTTGATAGAGTCGAATGGCCCTTTCTTTTTGAAGTCTTACAAAGGTTTGGACTTGGAACTAATTTCATAAAATGGGTTCAGATAATATACAATAATGCTACAGCAGAAATCCCAACAAATAGCAATATTTCAAAATCAATAAAAATCAATAGAGGATGTAGACAAGGCTGTCCACTTTCACCTTTACTGTTTACTATGGCAATTGAACCTTTAGCGATGACGGTACATTTACATTCACAAATATATGGAATTAAAGTTGGACCAACAGAACATAAAATCTCCCTGTATGCCGATGACATGATATTGTTTATGTTGAATCTTAAAAAATCAATTCCGACCTTGTTGAATTTAATAAAGAATTTTGGGGAAATATCAGGATATAAAATAATTAAAACTAAATCTTCAATATTAATGCTAAATGAGACCCAGAGAAATCACCCAGCTCCTGAGGTAAATCAATTCAATGTTGTAAATCAGTTTAAATATTTAGGAATCCAAATTGTGCCTAAGCTAGAATCAGTCGCCAGTGTCAACTATGAAGCCTTAATGATAGACATTAATGAGTTACTTCAGAGATGGATGTCACTACCAATGTCGATGATCGGGAGAATCAATATACTTAAAAGTAATATCTTACCTAAAATACTTTATTTATTTCAATACATTCCCTTACCACCACCTTTAGATCTATTCTCAAGAATTAAAAAAAAGTTAGTGGAGTTTATATGGAACAACAGGGGGGCTAGATTACGTCTGTCCTTATTATATTTACCATTTGATCGTAGAGGTCTGAAATGTCCAAACTTTATGTTGTATTATTGGTCGGCACAACTGAGGTCTATGACATATTATTTTTCATCAAATGATCTCCCTCACTGGACGGAGATGGAATCATACAATTTACCTTTACCTCTTCCCATATTCATATACTCAGATTCGGCAAAAAAATTACAAAAACAAGTTAAAAATCCATTTGTAAAGCATATGATCAAAATATGGTGTGAAACTAAAAACTATTTAAAAGAACCACACTTATTGTCACAATTTAGCCCAATATGGGGTAATCAATATTTTAAACCAGGGAGAGCGGATGTTGTATTTAAAGTATGGAATTTAAAAGGGATTCAAAAGATTCAAGAGTTATATCTGTCACGTTCAGATAACATAATGTCTTTTGAAGAGCTGAGGATCAAATTTAATCTTAATAGAACACATTTTTTAAAATATCTTCAACTTAGGAACTTTATTCGATCAAATCAAAATAAAGCTCTCATTCGACCTACTTATTCATCCTTGGAAAAAATGTTGATGAAAGATAGTAAAAGAAAGGGTATTATTTCAGAGTTTTATAACTCATTGACACTATCCTCAAGTGAAAACTCACAGAAAAGATTAAACTACTGGAAAGAAGACCTGCAAACTGAAATTTCAGAGGAACAATGGGAATTGGCTTGTACAGAAGCTCAAACCAAATCAATAAATGTACGTCTTAAATTGATACATTTTAAATGGTTAATGCGGATGTATGTTACACCGGTGGAGTTAAATAGATATAACAAAAACATACCAGATACATGCACAAAATGCATGGAAAGTAAAGGAACCCTATTTCATTGTGTATGGGAATGTAGAATAATTAGAATGTTTTGGGAAGAGGTGAGGGTAACAATTGAAAAAATAATTTCAAAACAAATCATATTGAATCCTAAACTGTTTTTGTTGGGTCTGTACCCAGAAAAGCATAACTTTAATAAAAGTGAAAGAACATTCATAGACCTCGGTTTGCTTAATGCCAAAAAATGTATTGCACTACTGTGGAAAAAGACTCATAGACCAGATGTGACTCAGTGGTTAAGACAGATGTTAACAAACCTTCCATTAGAAAGAATAACATACATACTGAAATCAAAGGAAATTGTGTTTGAGAATATATGGAGACATTTCATTGATTATGTAAAGAATTTAAACATAACTTTTGAAGAAGAAGGTGAATGATGTGTGTCGACCTTGTAAATTCCAAACTGGTGAATATAATATGTATACTAATGTATTGGATTGTCTAGACTAAACAGAGGAGCATTGTTGAAGACTTGATTTTGTTGGTGGTTGTTGGTGTTTTTAGTGTATTTTTTTTTTTGTAGTACTTTAGTGTTAGTGTTTGATTGTTTGTGTTATGTTTGTTAAAAAAAATGTTCAATAAAGATATTGTGGAAAAAAAAAAGGTTGACAGTTTGTTTTTTGTTTTTTTGACCACTTTCTCCCTCCCACCAGCTGAGGCTTTTTGTGTTTGTTCATTAAATGTAGGATATTTTCCTACGGAAGAGTTGAAAACAACAAAGTCCGTGCTGGAAACTGTGCAGATGGGCTGTTTCTGTCCCAACAACCCGGGTGATGAGCTTGGGCGGTCGCATGAAAGCAGTGGAGGCATCTGCCCCGGTTTCATGGAGCGTCGCAGCAGTGTGGGGACGCGGTTTCAACTGTTCAGTTGGAGGCTACATTGATGTGAGGATATTTTCCAAACTACTAATTATTTTGTTGCCACTCTTCACCAATTAACTACGAACTTTTGATTAATTTTTAAAACGCATGCCTCCGCTGGCAGGCTGCTGTGGCTGTGGGGAAAGTTGGTGACAGCAATGCTTAATATTAGAAATCAATTTAAATCAAACTCACCACTGCTGCCCAAAATAGTTTCCATGCTGTTTTTAAACTGTAGCGCTCTTCTACACTGTTTTTTCTTGTGAATGTGCCTTTTTTCCCCACATAAATCTAGTATGTTTTCTGCAAATTTACAGCTTTCGATCTAGTAAATTTCTGACTTTTTCCACTCCTAGCTATATTAGACTTTTTCATGTAAATTTGAAACTTTTTTCTGGTAAGTTTGAGGCTTTTTTCTCATCAATTTTATTTTTCTTTCTGGCGGAAGATTATCAATTTACCTTGAGACCAAGATCTAGTGCAGCCCTGAGGGGTGTCCCATGCTCCTCAATTTAATGTAGGCTAGTCATTGTCGCCCCCGACAGACTGCTATGATGATGATGACGGCAGTAAATATCTATTTCTATACATACTTTCATGCTGCTTGTGAACGACAAACTCCAAATTTTTATTACCTCTTAAAATGAACACTGTGTGCTCAGCTGACTGACAGCTGCCACCATCCACACCCTGTAGTGGAAACAAGTCTGTGCTCCACCTGCGTGCGTGTGACAAGAACAGGGAGAACCATGCTAAACAAAACACATGTGAGTACTGCCAGTGCTGACCCCCGCTGGGAGTGCCCTGTCACCTCAGCACGAATCAAGGCAAATAGCACCAGGGAGAGTACAACCTAAAAGGCAGAGGCCTTTCAAACCTGACAACACTCATCCATCCATCAACCTTCTACCCCTTATCCAGGGGTGAGGGTTGCAGTCCAAGCTCCTGATTCACACAGCACCATGATCGCTCCTGCAGGTGTTGAGTCCACTGGAGATCAGAGCCATGTCGCAGAAACCCGGTCACCTACTGTCAAGCCACTGCCATCCAACTTGGACCAAACTGCCTTGGCAAACCCCATCAGTGTAAAGTTGCCCCAACAACACAGTGAGGGCTAAAATGCAGCATTGATGAGGATATTGTAGCAAAGAAAGATCAGGTTACTGGTCAAGAACAAAAACCAGAGCACTCTGAGGCAAGTGCAGGATCCCCTGCCTCCGTTTTCTCTGAAGATCCCAGTACTTACTGACGGAGAGCAGTTTTCAGCTTTTCAATAGGCGTATATCTGCCTTGCCTGAGGGTGAAAGGTCAGTCCACCTTAATGTAAGGGTTGAAACAGACTTGGAGATCTGAGGCTGAAAAGGCAATTCTGGCCTTGGCCCAGAAAGTGGGTCATAACAGTCAGGATCCTGAGGTGAACCTGTATAGAACGCTTGGAGACCCCAGAGAGATTTACACGTTCTACAGTAACACAGCAGAGGTAGTGGCAACCTTGATCTTTGACCTCAAACCTGTAGTCAGAGGTCATGGTCTCAGAGAGAGCCTGTGTGCCAGGTTTTTTTTTTTTTTTTTTTTTTGTTACTTATTTGTACCCGTAGGTAGATTCGGTTTGCAGTCTGGTGACAAGCCACCGGCTGCTGGTTGCTGCGTGCGCGAGCGCCCTAAACCTACATGTTTTTGGTGTGCGGGAGGAAACCGGAGAAATCCCAGAGTAACCCACGCAACACGGGGAGAACATGCAAACTCCACACAGCTCACTGTTGGTCGGGGGCTGGGATCGAACCCACGATCTCATGATCCCCGCGATCCCCCGGCCGAGGGTAAAACTGTGCTGCCACAGTGCTAAACCACTGCGCCACCGTGCAGGTTTGGTGACCCTAGCTTTCTTTGTTGTTAAGATATAGTTTTTAAGTCATTTTGATGTTGACCTTTGACCCTGTGATCCCAAAACCACAGTCACATTTCTGAGTGACAGGGCAAACCTGTGTACCGTCTGGTGGCTCTAGCTTTACTCACTTTACAGTAATAGTGCAAATGGAATGTTAGCCCTGACTTCCGACCTTCTGACCCCAAACCCATAGTCACAGATCAGGATCCCAAGGTGAACCTGTGTATCAGGTTTGGTGGCCCAAGCTTTACTCGTTTTATAGTAATGGTAAACTTACCATTTATCATTTACCATAGTGCAACTGGAATGCTAACTTTGACCTTCGACCTTGTGACCCCAAACCCACAGTCAGGTCAGGGTGTACTGTGATGTTGTTTATTGATATTAATGCTGTGTATTATTGTGGTTATGGGTGGTGGCTCCACCTTTCCAGTTCCGCTGCCACCCGGGGTATAAAGGGCCAATGCGGAAGAGGCACACTCTCTTTGACCACCTCACTGCCTAGCGGGAGTGTCTGATGGTACTCAGTAAGTTATACAATAAAGTCCTGTTCAGTTCACCACTGGCCTCATTATTGTGCCACGTTTTACGGACATAACATTTGGCGACGAGGATAAAGTATGGATGTAGGCGTGTCGTCTATTCGGCCGTTTTTGGAGACTCCGGGGGAGCCTCCGGTACGTTGGACGAGGTGGATCGCCGTGTTTCAGAACTATCTGATGGCACTAAACATCGGTGAACTGAAGAAGGTACGAGCAAGGGCAATTTTAGTCCACAATTTAGGCATGGAAGGGCAATGTATCCTTTCTACCTTGGGAGCTAGCGATAGCTTTGATGACGTGGTTGAGCGAATGGCACGACATTTTCGCACGCCTACAAACGTCATCGTCAGGAGGGTCCAGTTTCGGCAGTGCCTTCAGCGGGCCGGTGAGTTGGTGCAGCACTATGTTGCAGACCTACGGCAGCTGGCTGGGGACTGCCAGTTTGGTGATTTAGAGGAAGAAATGGTCCGCAAGCAAGCAGGGTTTATTTATATGGCACTTTTCACAAATATATATCACAAAGTGTTTCATAGCAAGTTAAAAATTTACAAATACCCAGAAATTAAAATCAATAGAAATAAGATACAATATACATAATAGGGATAAAAAGAGAAAACAGTGAAGAAATAAAAGCCATTCAATGAGAGCTAAAAGCCTGTCTGAACAAATGAGCTTTTAACTCCTTCTTAAAAGGGTCAACAGACTCAAGGCAGCGCAAGGACAGGGGAAGTGCGTTCCAAAGCCTTTGGTGCAGCGGCCTGGAAAGACTGATCTCCATGGGTTCTGAACTTGGTCCGAGGGACCACCAGCTGTCTCTGGTCTGAAGATCTTAGTGATCATGTCATGGCATAAGGAGTCAAGAGGGCTGAGATGTATGAGGGGGCTTGGCCACTGAGGGCTCTAAAAGTCTAAATTAAAATCTTAAAATGAAATCTAGAAGCAACTGGCAACCAATGAAGGGACGATAAAACTGGAGAAATATGTTCCCTTTTCTTCATCCGGGTTAAAAGCCAAGCTGCTGCATTTTGCACTGCCTGAAGACGGGCAACAGCAGTTTTATTAAAACACATAAAAAGGGCATTACAATAATCTAAGCGATATGAGATAAAAGCATGAATAATCATTTCCAATTCAGGTGTTGAGACCATAGGTCTACATTTTCCACAACCAGCTGGTGGAGCAAACTCTGTTCATCAGCCCACTCGAGATTGCTTACACACTCCAGCGAATTAACTTTAGCCACGGACGTCAATAAGTTGACAGGTGCAGTTGCTGCGCTGTGCCACTGGCGGCGCGCGACTCGTCCATGCAATATGGACAGTTGGAGGGTTAATGGACATGCCACGCAGAAACACTGGAAGCCTAGCAGAGCTCCTCTGGGGGTCGCGGATTTGGTTCAGCCCAGAGAGGAGGCCCGATTGAGAGGAGCCCACAGAAAGCGGAAGAGACTGGATGACCTGGAGCGGCTACAGGTGGCGGCTGTCCAGGAGGACGGTTACCTGCAGCTGACAGTACGGAGAGACATCCCAACGAGCTGCGGCGTGTTTGTGAGGAACGAGAGGCACTTCGGTACTGGCGTGAGTCATCCTCGGGTGCCAAGAGGAGATGACACTCTGGGTGGGACTCACCTGACGGGTATCTGGGGGGTGGGCTCTCCATGGTGACTGACCAGCAATTTCGGGGGGGGGGGGGGTTGAATGTATTTAATATGTGTTATTATTAACTGCCCGAGTTAACGTGTTCTGCATGATGTTACTGTGTGAATTGCTGAAATATTAATGTGTGCACTGTTCTGGTTACGTAGTCAGTGTGTCAATATGGTTAATACACAGTGTTGCTATGTGAGTTGTCCATGTAAAAAACAAAAAACAAGTAATGTTTGTGCCGCTGTGTTTGGGGCGTCTATTACGGTGTGGTTTGCCCAGGTTAGGGGGTGATTTTGGTTGGGCGTGTTTATGACATGGTGTGAATGTTAATATTGACTGAGCTGTGCGTTGAATTAAGGTTTTATCCTGTTTGTACATATGTTCATGGGATTATTTTATATATTATGTTAGGAACACGGCAGTTTTTTTCAGTTTTGGACTATACAGTAAAAGACGGCAGAATAATCCGTCTGGCTGTGTGGAGGTGGGTCAGTAGTCCACCTGGCCCCCTCTAGCTTTAGTTATTTGTGTGTATGGATAGGTTGTGCATATATCTGCTAAAGCTGGATTCATGCTGCACCTCTGCTGTCCGCGTACGTGTAACCAGAAACCTCATGTGACAAAACTTACCTCATCGTCTCCACTCCGATAGTGTCGGAAGTGCTCGACTGTAGATGACCGCGTAAAGCCCAAATTTTGTGACCGCGCCACCTGCCCACAACCTGAATGCGTTGAAAAGCGCATGTGCAAGACTGAACGTCCCATTCACGCGGTGGCGATGTCGGCACAGCATACCAAGACAAAGAAGAAGACAACGAGGAAGCAGAAGAAGAGAGTAAACATACACGAATCATACATAAATACTTCAGCAGCAGCATCTTCGTGAAAGAGGAGTGAAAACCGGGAAGTCAAGCAGCAAAAAGCAAGCAGCGTTTCTTCGCTGGTGAAAATCCTGGCGTGTCAGTGCATTGGTGCTACCTATCAGGTGGGAGTGAAACTACAAATGATGGTTGTGCGCATGTGTCAACCGCTTGGCCTGGGTCGATGAAAAAAGTGAGCATGAATGTCCAAAGCGCACGTGGACCAAAGCGGACTAGAGAGGAAATGCAGCATGAATAAGGCTTTACTGTTAGTGTGTGAGTCGGGTTACAAATTTGCGAGGGCGTGAATTTGTGTGTGTGCGTTTTGGACTCTTTTGAAGGGGGGGGGCGGGTGATGTTGTTTATTGATATTAATACTGTGTATTATTGTGGTTATGGGTGGTGGCTCCACCTTTCTTGTTCCGCCGCCATCCGGGGTATGAAGGGCCAATGCGGAACAGGCACACTCTCTTCAACCACCTCTCTGCCTAGCGGGAGCGTCTGCTGGTACTCAGTGAGTTATACAATAAAGTTCTGTTCAGTTCACCACTCGCCTCATCATTGTGCCACGTTTTACGGACATAACATGTACGTCGTCCAAGATTTGTACTACAGATGACTACTGTATTGATTTGAAAAGCCTACATCATTTCCTTCAGTAGTCACTGCATTTATAAGATTTAGGGTAAATCAGATGACCTTGACCTCAAGGTCATCCAATGAGACTCAAATGGCAATGTGTGCATCATCGTTGTATATCAAACCATGGTCCCAAGTTTCAAAATATTTGGAACAAAACTCGACCTCTTTGGGCTTTGAATGACGGGGGAAAAAAAAAATCAAAACATTTTAATCATTTTATCTAACACTTCAAACCCTTAACACATTCACTCTTATTTCAGCCATTACCATGCAGGAGTCAATGGTTCCAGCGTCGTAACCGGCACAAAGCATTCTGGGAGTGATGGTCTTCATGTCAAAGTAGGACTGACATTGAGAGAATGAGATGATCCGAACTTCTCCTTCCTGTAGCTTAAATGGCACTGAGCATGAAAAAAAGAACCAATCAGCAGTTATATATGAAACCTGCAGTTCCTCAGATGTCCACTAGAGGCTCTTTCCAACAGTGAGCCAATCCCCATTGATTATACAGTACATCAGACTTGTTTATGACTGGATCCATCCATTTATCATGAGGAAATAAATCCAATTCAACTTTATTTACTATTAACTTTTTGAGAGTTTTTACGGTTCTGGAAATTTTAGTGTTTAAAGTCAAGAAGGATTTTCAGCAAATTTCAGACTGTTGTGGGTTTACATGGAGCTACTCACTCCTGTTTCCCATGTGACCCCAGCCGGTGATGTAACAGTAGGAGTCTGGAGATGGATGCTGTCCGACCTGAGGAAGACAAACGGGCCTGACGAATGCCGTCACATCCACCTGTTAACAAAATAAAACCATAGTAAACATGACAGCACAGTCAGTAATGATGGCCACTCCGGACGGGTGCTCTCTGACCTCAGAGTCCAGCTGCACCACGCTGATGTCGTAGTCCACCACCGCCCGGTTGTAACGCGGGTGGACAATGATGGAGCGGACGCCGCGACTCTGACTGTGGATTCCCGGGTGGTCCAGGTTGTTCAGGCCCAGAACCACCGTCCACAGGTCGGCGTTCTCCCTCCTGAAAGATACAGTGGTTGCTGTCATTATGAGTCACAAATCTGTGGGACAAGCAAACCTCGTCTGTCCAAAACTTAAGCTTTACAGGAAATCTGAATAAAAAATAAATAAATACAATTAAAATAAAAACTAGTTTCAGAATTATTTAGCAGCTACAAGAGTTACATGGAAAAAGTTGTGAATTTACAAATCTTCAGAAAAAAGTTGCTGATTTAGGAGATTTTAGAAAAAGTCGTGAATTTCCACGTCTGGCAAAAAGTCACAAATTTATAAATCTGGGGGAAAAGTCGCAAAATTTACAAGTCTGGAAAAAATGTTAAAGTATTATCATGATTAAATGTAGCCTCCAGTCTCGATCAGCCCCCCTCCAGACACAGATATATTCCTGTTACAGTAAACACCAGACACACACATAAGAAGTATCCTAGCTGTAAAACCTGCAACATCAATAACCTCAGACGCATCACTGTTAATAAAGCTGGACCAACGCCAGACAGGACTACACCAGTGACCCTCAATATGGCGCTTTTTAATATTCGATCACTTTTAAATAAAACTTTTCTTATCAATGATTTTATCCAAGATAATAGCCTAGATGGTTTGTTTTAAACAGAGACCTGGCTGAGCAGTGACACATCAGCAGCCCTCATCGAACCATCACTTCTCTTACTCCTGTAGGAATGCATACCTGCCAACTTTTCAAACCTGAAAAGCCTAGTAGCTAGCCGGGGTCCAGGGGCCGATGCTAATGCTAATAATGCTAAAGCTAATAATAATAATGCTAATATTTGCCAAACAAATATTAGCATTAAATCAAGTTAGAATGTAGCTAACAACCTCATATTTCTTCAACTTTCAAACCTGAAAAGCCTAGTAGCTAGCCGGGGTCCAGGGGCCGCAGTGTCAAACAAATATTAGCATTTGACATAGAAGTCACATATTAATTATATTAAAGGTAAAATATCTAAATCAATTGCAATACTACACAGAGCGAAATATTTGCTGAATCAACCCACATTATATACTTTGTATCATTCATTAATACTCCCATACATGACATATTGTACTGAAGTATGGGGAAATACATATAAAACAAACATATATCCAGTCTTTATGCTTCAGAAGAGAGCTATTAGAATAATAAACAAAGCTGCTTACAGGGAACCAACAAACCCACTTTTTCTTAAATTAAAAGCTCTCAAGTTGAAAGATCTGGTTGACTTTAAAACTGCAGTAATAATGTTTAAAGCTAAGAATCTATCACTGCCCGCAAATATCCAAAAGTTGTTCCAAATAAGGGAGAAACAATATCGTTTCAGAGGAACATGTATGTTTCAAAAACCTTCAGTGAGAACTACCACCAAGCAACACTGTGTTTCAGTGCAAGGAGTCAGATTATGGAACGATTTTGGACCTGAATTAAAATCATGTACAACGCTTGGACAATTTAAACAAAAACTAAAGGAAGAAATACTCCAAACATATATACAAGATGACATGTAAAATCACATAAGGATTGTCATATCCAGTCTGTGTTGTGTTGTTACTTAGTTTTTTTTTTGTCACATTTTGTCTTAGCTTTGTTCTGAATTGTAATCAGTCTCGTTTTGTTTTTCTTTTGAATTCTTGGATGGAATATGGGTGGGCAATAGAAGCTGCGGCTTCAGCCATCACCCATTTCAGATAACTTATGTTGAACTGTATAATCGAGTTCTTGTTTAATTTGACCTTGTTGGATTTTTTCGCCTTTGTTATATTATTGTTTCTTTTTAATCTTTACTTTTAATCTATCCAAAATAAAGATTCATTCATTCATTAAATTTGCATTCAAAAGACTATCTTAACACTACATAGAACTTCGAATAGGCCAGATGTGATGTATTATGAATACTAGAAAAGCACTCGGAGAGCGCAGACCCCCACCAAGCGCCACAGTTCCCCTCCATACAGTGTTTAACATCATAAATAAAATATTGAAAATGGCCCTATCTCGCAATGTTAAATTAAAAAAAAAAAAGAATCCTTTAAAAAATTCCTGGATCCAGACGGTGATCCGGATCACCACCAAAATCTAATCATCTGTAGGATACCCCATTTCTGACAATCTGTGAAAATTTCATGAAAATCCGTCCATAACTTTTTGAGTTATCTTGCTAACAAAAAAACAGACAAACAGACAAACCAACACTGATGATCACATAACCTCCTTGGCGGAGGTAACTAGAAGACTAGAAATATCAGCACGGTATACTAGCACTGACACAGACACGTGCGTAAATGACGGCAAAATTGCTCTGATATTTTATCTGTTTACATGATACACCAAGCATGACAAGGCTTGCAATTACACAGCACATGTTCTTCAAGTTTGCCGCTAGCGTCACTGGCACTGGTCTTGTGTTTTTTCGTTCTTACGTGGTCTTTCACATCGCTGATTCTGCCATGTCCAATCAAAAAGTCTTGTCTACACAAAGTGCAATTTGCGTAATTTTCACCCCTTCTTGAGCGAATAATAACTCCCGGAAATGCTTTGCTGTATTCCTCACGAAAAGACTGTAATTTTCGTTTGTGTTTCACGCTCGTTAGTGATTTTTCTCCGGCAGACTCCATGATGAAAACGTATAATTCTTACCTGATTGCCTCGCAATTGCACATGGAAAATTGGCTCAGACCTCTCGCACATGCGCAATACACTTACATGAAGCAGTGCCGATTGCCTTTGTTCTAAATTTAGATACGATTCCGAGCGACAGCGTGTTTGGAATTGCTTTCATGTTTTCCGTGGTTTTTTTTTTTTACGATTTAAAATTTTTGACTGAATTTTTTAGTGAAAAACCGTAATTTTGAATAATAAAACCGGAACCCGGAACGGGGTCTGAAAAACCGGAACCATTACGGCAAAACCGGAGTAGTTGGCAGGTATGGGAATGGTTGAAAGGGTGGGGGTACGGCAACAATTTTGTCACAGACACTTTGATTTAAGGACATTACTTTTAATCATTACAAATCTTTTGACTATAACTGCCTCGGTTTTTATCATCATTCTACCATCCTCTGGGAAGATGTGTGTCTTTTAGTTCTGATTTTGCAGAGTTGCTTTCAATTATTTTAATAACTCATAATAAAATTATTATTTCAGGTGATTTTAATATACATGTAGAAAATCAATCAGACATATTTGCTTTATAATTTTTTAACTTAATTAACTGCTTGAATTTTAACCAACATGTTACTCAATCTACTCATGCCAAAGGCCACATTTTAGATCTTGTAATAACTCATGGTCTCGTGTGATATCACCTCAGTTGTTGATATAGGTTTGTCTGATCACTACTGAGTGGTTTTTAAGGTTCATGATTTTAAGCCACAGAGGATCACTGAACCAACTGCTAGGAAGTGTTATCTTACTGCTGAAGTGGTAGCAAATTTTATTGAGCTTTTATGTGATTCTTCCACTGATATTTTACCCTCTTCCTGTGATTTTATGCTGGACAGATTTAACAGTAAATTACAATCCATTCTTGACAAAGCGGCCCCTCTAAAAACCAAAAACGTAAGAACCAATCTAAAACTCCCATGTAGAAATGGGGAAATAAATCAATTAAAGAGGAAATGTCATATGGCAGAAAGAAGATGGAGAAAGAATAAACTAAGAATAAATCCTCAGATATTTGGAGAACAGATGACCATCTATAACAAAGCCATAAAAAAGTCAGACATGCACATTTTTCTAAACTCATTCAACACAACCATAAAAATACCAAAATCCTCTTCTCCTTCATCAACCGCTTAATCAACCCCAGAACCAAACAATATATTTTAAACAGTTTTACCTGTGTTGAGTTTGCTATCCACTTCGTCAGTAAAAGTGAAAACGTTAGATCATTGAAACACAAAACAGCACATCAGCACATAAGACCACTCCTCCTCCAGACGAGCAGGCCATAAATCTAGATCCAGCTAGCGTGAAGAGGACCCTCTCCAGGATCAACCCACACAAGGCAGCTGGACCAGACAACATACCAGGTCACGTTCTGAAGGACTGTGCGGAGGAGCTCAACAATGTCCTGGCTGACATCTTCAACATCGCCCTGAGTCAAGCTGTTGTCCCCACGTGTTTCAAAACTGCTACCATAATATCAGTCCCAAAGAAGCCCGTCTCATCCAGCTACAACAATTACCGGCCCGTAGCAATGACCCCCATTATAATGAAGTGCTTTGAGCGGCTGGTCCCGCAGAACATCAAGTCCATCCTCCCTTCCTCCCACAACCCATCTCAGTTTGCATACAGGTCAAACAGATCCACAGAAGATGCCATCTCTGCTGCTCTCCATCCAGCCCTCACCCACGTGGACTCATAGAACTCCTTCATGCAAATGCTGTTCTTGGACTTCAGCATTCAACACAATCATTCCCCAGCACCTAATACAAAAACACAGACACTTGGGATTCAAAACCTCTCTCTGTAACTGGGTGCTGAACTTTCTCACAGGGAGGCCACAGAATTTGCGGGTTGGCAGCAACACCTCCAAGACCATCACACTGAGCACAGGGGCCTCACAGGGGCGTGTGCTTAGCCCGCTGCTCTTCACCCTGCTGACCCATGACTGTGTACCAGCCTACCGCACCAACAACATCATCAAGTTTGCAAACGACACAATGGTGGTGGGCCTCATCACCAACAATGAGGAGGCCAACTACAGAAATGAGGTGAGCCAACTGGTCCAGTTGTGTAAAGACAATAATCTTTTCCTGAACGTGGGGAAAAAACAAGGAGATTGTGGTCGACTTCAAGAGGGGGCACACACAGCATCCCCCTCTGATCATCAATGGAGCAGCTGTGGAGAGGGTGAGCAACACCAAGTTCCTAGGGGTGCACATCTCTGAGGACCTCTCCTGGTCCAACAACACCAGATCACTGGCCAAGAAGGCTCAAACTCACCTCTATTTCCTTCGCAAACTGAGGAGAGCATGAGTCACATCCCCCATCATGTGCTCATTCTACCGGGCCGCCATTGAGAGCATCCTCACCAGCTGCATCACAGTGTGGTATGGAAGCTGCACTGCCTCCTGCTGGAAGACACTACAATGCACAGTGAAAGCTGCCAGCAAGCTCATCGGTGCCCCTCTGCCCCCCCTCTTGGACATCTACCTCACCCGCCGAGCCATCAACATTGCAGGTGACACCTCCCACCCCTCACACTCCCTCTACAGCCCTCTGTCCTTGGGAAAAAGGTACCAGAGCCTCCGAGCCTGCTCCACAAGACTGCTAAACAGCTTTGTTCACCAGGCCATCAGGACCCTGAACTTTGTCTACTTTCTTCCCTTTCCCCCTGAACCATAACGCACTCACCCGCACAATAACTACCTCAGCTGTTGGCACAGACAGTCTGGCACACCAACAGTAATACATCTGTTGCTATGTGTCTTTGCACCTTACTGCAACCATCTGCACAAATGCCATACCTGCTGCTGTCTGTTATTGCAATATTGACCATGTGCAGTCCAATCTGTCACTGTCTCCACCTACACTACCGCATTAAACTCGCAACTACGAGTATTACTGCTTTACTTCTTCTGTATATAGGATTGCTGGGTTTTATCATTTATCCTCATTTGCACTATGGGATGGCTGGGTTTTATCTTGTCACAATTTACACTACGGGTGGCATTACTGTACATAGACTGCTGTTGTTTTTCCAGCCTAATTCCTTTTTTATATTGTGCACACCACTGAAGAGAGAGAGAGAAACAGTATTTTAATTCTCCTGTATGTCCTGTACATATGGTAGTATTGACAAATAAAATCTTTAAATCTTGAATCTTGAATCATGTTTGACAAATCAACAACTGATAAAGTCTAACTCTGCAGAACATTTTTACCTATGTGAGGAAAAACTGGAGGAGTTTGTCCTGGTTGATGCTGAAATGCTTTCTAAAATTATTTCTTCACTCAATTCGGCGAGCTGTCTTTTAGATCCCATCCCCACTGACTTTTTAAAAAACATTTTATGGCTTCTTTAAGGATGATGTTCTTAACATAGTAAATTATTCTCTTCAGATGGGAGTCTTTCCATCAGTGCTCAAGACTGCTGTGGTTAAGCCCGTTCTGAAAAGAAAAAACTCAGACCCTCCCAAATGAACAAGTATAGGCCCATATCAAATTTACCATTTTTAAGTAAAATTTTAGAGAAGATTGTTTCTAGTCATACATGACTTTTTAATTTCTCACAATATATGTGAGAAATAGCAGTCTGGTTTTCGGGTTTACCACAGTACAGGGAATGCATTAGTCAGGATTTTAAATGATCTCAGATCCAATATGGATTAGAATAAGCCTTCAATTTTAGTGCTTCTTGACTTAACTGCAGCCTTTGATACTGTGGACCACTCAGTTCTTCTAGATAGACTTCATTTTATTGACCTTTCTGGTTCAGTTTTAAAATGGTTTCAATCATATCTCACTACCAGAGACTTTTTTGTAAATATTGAAGGTCAGTCATCTACAAGCTATAAGATAAATTATGGTGTTCAACCAGGTTCAATTTTAGGTCCATCACTTTTTCATCTCTATATGTTGCCACTGGGTGAGGTCATCAAGAGGCACGGCATAAATTTCCATAGTTATGCTGCAGACAAACAGCTGTACATGGCCAAGTCTCCTGATGTCCGTGGACCTATTGATTCCCTTTTAAACTGTATTTATGATGTTAAACAGTGGATGGCAGACAACTTTTTACAGCTCAACAGGACAAAACAGAAGTTTTACTTATTGGGATGCAAGCTCAGAGAAAGAAACAGCTGGCACATTTACAGATACTGGCAACAAAGTCCTCCAAAACTATGAAAAATTTGGGAGCGATCTTTGACCAGGATCTTAGCTTTAAACAACAGAATTGTAACTAAGGCTGGTTTTTATCATCTAAAAAATATCTCCAGCGTGCGGCAGTTTCTTTCTCAAACCGATGCAGAGACACTTTTAAATGCTTTATTTATTCTAGAATAAATTATTGCAATGCTCTTCTTTCTGGTCTTCCTAAAAAAAAAGACTATAGCCCCCCTACAATTAAAGTCTCAGCATTGGCTTCCTGTCAGCTTCAGAATAGATTTTAAGGTTCTTTTATTGGTTTTAAAGGCTCTTAATGGTCTTAGCCTTGATTATTTATCAGAATTGCTTTTACATTATGAGCCTTCAAGAACCCTCAGGTCTTCAGGTCAAGGTTTTTTAATCATTCCTAAAGTCATCACTAAAACTCACGATGAGATGCCTTTCTGTCATTATGGTCCATGTCTGTGGAACAGCGTTCCTGAAGACCTGAGGGCTGCAGAGAATGCAGCTTCTTCCCCTCTGCCATCAGACTGCTGAACACTAAGTGACTTATTGACTCTCGTGCACTATGTACAACAGCTCAACCAGACTCATGTCAATCATCACTGTTTTCTTCCTGCATTACCGACTGCACTATATGGTTCTCCACAGCATCTGCTGCTCGCTAATATATTTTAACTGCTGACCAGTATCACTTACTCTTATTCTACACTTTATTGCATGTATAGTTTATTTCTTTTATTTTATCATGTTTAATGTTGCAGCATTGCACCGAGACAAATTCCTAGTTTGTGTACTACATGAACAATGGCAATAAATCTGATTCTGATTCTGATTCTTTTAAAACCAAACTAAGGACCCACCTTTTTGAACTGGCTTTTATTTAAATTTAAATTTTTTAAATTTATTTTTGCTTTTCCCCCCCTTTTACCTTTTCTTACACCTTTTTATCCTGTTTTAACTATTTTTTGAATGAATGAATGAATGAATGAAAGAATGAATGAATGAACTATCCTGTTTTTATTTGCATTTATCCTGTTTTAACTTTTTTTTAACTTGTTATTGCTTGGTTTTATGTCTTATTACCTCTGGTTTTTCTCACTGATAGTGCTTCCTCAGTTCAGTTTTAACGTTTTATATGTTTTTTTAACATGGTTTTATATGGTAGGTAGATTCGTCGGTGTGTTGTGAGTGTATGTGTGTGTGGGTGGCTGAGACTATGTTTTGGCTTTTGGTGTATGTTGTTTATTACTTTGTACAGCACTTTGAGCTGCCATACTGTATGAAAAGTGCTTTACAAATGAAGTTTGATTGATTGAGTCTGATTAAGAAATTTTAGAAAAGAATGTGTGGAAAAAAGTTTCAAATTTGTGAAACAGGGAAAAGTCGCAAATGTAATAGTTTTGGAATAGTCGTAAATTTATAAGTCTGGAAAAAATGTAAACTTATTAGTATAAAAAAAATCTGAACTTTACAAGTCTGGGGAAAAAGTTGCAAATTTAAGAGATTTTAGGAACAGTTGTAAATTTATGAATCTGGAAAAAAGTTGCAAAATTCTGGAGAAAATGTAACTTTATTAGTATAAAAAAATCTGAAATTTGTGAGTCTGGGAAAAAAAGCTGTGAATTTACAGAACTGGGGGAAAAGCTAAAAATTTTTGAGTCTGGGAAAATAGATGCAAATTTATGAAACTGGGGAAAAGTTATAAATTTAAGAGTCTGGGAGAAAGTCCCAAATTCCTTAGTGGTCCAGATAATTTTGTTTGTGTTTCAGTTTAAATTCCATAACAATTTATTTGCCTTTGTCTTACCCCTCAAAACAGTGAGCGACCGTCAGCGCCCAGCGTCGGCCAATCAGGACGCAGCCGCACACGTGTCCGCTCTGACCTGTCTGCAGTGAGCACTGCCAGGGCCACGCCCCGCGTCTTGAAACACGGCCTCCCAGAATCCTCTTCTTCCTGTGATGGTGGATGCCCATCGTCGCACGGAGACCGCACTCTGACGCCAAAAAGAGACGTAAGCTTGGGATGCAGCGATAAATTAGAGTAACATTGGTATAATAGAAGAAAACGATGGAAGCCCGAAATGGACATGTTCTTTCTTCTGTTTTCCCATTGTAATTAATTATTTTTATTTGTTTTCCTGTGATCCTATCATTTTCTTGAGATAACAAATGCTGTTCTCTATTTATGTAATTATTTTGAGATAAATGCAACTTTCCCATAATAGATGTGATACTAGATAACTAAACTTTATCCATGTCCATATCATGTCATTTTCTATGGATTTTCAGATAATCAAACTTCTTGGCCTCCATTTTCTCCTATTCAAGGGAGAGCGGGAGACAGGAAAAAGCCACTCTGACACGGGACCCACCCCGTGGGGAGAAGAAGCATTCCCGGAAGCCGGAGGCTCATCTCCTTTTTCTCGACCCTGGGCCCACTCCTCCGACACACAAACCTGCAGCTGACTCCCACATCCGGGTTGCCAGGCAAGTGTTTTTTCATCCTTTTTCTCCTGAAAATGATAAACCTTGTCTGTTACCCGGGAGAGAGACGCAGGCTGTGTTGTCACCTGCATTTTATCCTCGAGCTGTGGAAATTAAGACCTCTTTTCCCTTTGTGTCTCCCCTGTCTCTGCCTGAGGGTCCATCTGATCTCCAGAGGGAGGACCAAGCCTCTCTGATGGCCATGGACCGTGCAGGGACCTTTACAGTTTCTCAGCCTGCTGAGTTGTGTACGCCGTGTCAGAGAGGAACTCCAAAAGCTCCAGCCCCCTGGAACTCTGCTCTGGCTGTCCCATCAGCCTCCCTCCCTGGGGCCGTCGCAGCTGAGGATCCTTCGCCCACGACGCCGTCATCGACCGCTGGGAGCGCAGCCAGTCCTCCCTTGGCCCTGGCCGCCATCCAGGGTGCAGGGCAGTTTCCTCAGGTTTTTCCAAGGGGCCCAAATTCATCACTGACATGTCAATGGAGGAGTCCAGCCCCGCCACAACCAATGCAAGGAGCTACACCTCGCCAGCTGCAGCAGGAGACACCATCAGCCAGGAGAACAGGCAAGTTTTCCATCCTTTTGTTTCTAAAATAGTTGAAAATTCTTGCCTGATCCCTGGTAGAGAGTCTCTGAATGTGCAGTCCCCAGAGGCCTCTCCACCTGCTGCAGTCACTGTCATCTCACCAACCCTCTCCATACCTATTCCTGTCACCTCTGAGCATCCACTGACCCTGGGGCTCCAGATGAAGGAGAAGCCCGCGGAGCAGAGAGGCACTACCCCAGCCCCACAGAGCCACCGTGGCCACAGAGAGGGCGCTGTGACCGACCTGGAGCCTGTACCAACAAAGGAGCACCCCCTGGCTTCAGTCACTCAGGGTCCAGCGCAATGCGAGACTCCACCTCCAGAATCCACGTCAGGAGGGTCGCCTGCATTGGAACCTTCACTGGAGGAGGCGAAGATTGCGACTACCATCACGCCTGCTGCAGAGGCTGCCGCAGTAGAGTCAGCGCTCGAGCTGCACCTCCAGGGCCGAGCCCGTGGAGACGTCGCCCGGATCATCGAAGTCCTGGACAGCGGTGGAGCTCGAGCTAAGACAAGTGCTCTCTTTTGTCTTTTTCCTTTCCCTTATAGAGCATTTTTGCCTAGCTTCAGGTGAGGAAAGCCAGCTGCAGCAACATGCTGCACCTGAGCTCACCTCGCCAGACTCTACCGCTGCCGGTGACCCTGACCCCTCCTCCTCTGTATCTGAGTCCTTTTCTAGGGTTGCCAGAGAGAGGTCCACATTGCCAGACAAGGCGGAGGTTCCAGGCTCGCCACTGGAGGTTATCGTCCTCGCGGGTGCAACCAAGGCTCATTCGGGGTCCACCACAGGTGCAGCCAATGCCCATTCGGGGTCCACCACAAGTGCAGCAAGGGTCCTCCTGGGCTCCAGCGTGGGTGCAACCATGGCTTGGTCAAGGTCCACCATGGGTGCTACACTGGCCCAATTGGGGCTCATCGCGGGTACAACTAAGGTTCTGCATCACATCTGGACCATCGAGGGTGTCGCCAGCCAACGCAAGGACACCAGGGTCTCCTTCCACCTTCCAGAGGCCTGGTGGGGGATCCTTCTCTTCCTGCTGGACACTGTCATGATTTGCCGGGTCCTGCCACCAGTGGCCGCAAGGGTCTCCTTTTCCTGGTCCTGCCACCCACCTCCCAGTCTCCCAGTGAGAAGACTGCTTCCTTGCTTTTCCCCTTGGTTCTGGTGGCCGAACGATGCGGATTGGCCATCTGAGGGTCTGTGTCTCCCGGTTAAGGGGCCACTTTCCGTCCCGTTTCACCTGGCCCGGTGGTTGAGGCCCGAGAAACAGTACTGTTGGGGTCGGTGGCCAGGTTTCCCAGGTAGGCCACCTGACTCACCTTGCCTGGCAGCCCGGCTGGCACTGGACTTTGGCAGGCCACCTGGCCTGGTTCATGGACGGTTGTAGGCCTGGGACAGTGGCTGGCCCCCTCAGCCTTGGGACTCTTGGGTTTCGGGAGGGGTGACTGTGTTTTTGGGGTTGGGAAGTGTCGTGTTCATTGTGTTGTATTGTGGTGTTTATCTTTTCCTGGTTAATCCCTCCTAACCTGTTTTTCCCCACCTCCCGCCCTGAGTTGTTGTGTTGGTCTTTGGAGGGGAGGGGGGGGGCAGGTTTTGTCTTCCGTTTTGATGGTACGGTGGGTGTCTGGTATCCACCCTTTGGGGGGGCTCTGTCATGTTTGGGGTTGTTTTCAACCCCGTCCACGACCTGTGGCTGTAGGTTTTGATTATTGCTTATTAATTCCAGCTGGCAGATTGAGCCTTGCTATCTGCCAGTCCTACAGCCATGCCTCCTCCTCTCACCAGACATTCACTGGCTGTATGGTTTCACCACATGCACACATACACTACCGTTCAAAAGTTTGGGGTCACCTCAGACAATTTTGTGTTTTCCATGAAAAGTCACACTTTTATTTACCACCATGAGTTGTAAAATGAATAGAAAATATAGTCAAGACATTGACAAGGTTAGAAATAATGATTTGTATTTGAAATAATAATTTTTTCCTTCAAACTTTGCTTTCGTCAAAGAATCCTCCATTTGCAGCAATTACAGCATTGCAGACCTAACATGATTGCACAAGGGTTTTCTAATCATCCATTAGCCTTCTGACGCAATGAGCAAACACATTGTACCATTAGAACACTGGAGTGATAGTTGCTGGAAATGGGCCTCTATACACCTATCTAAATATTGCACCAAAAACCAGACATTTGCAGCTAGAACAGTCATTAACCACATTAGCAATGTATAGAGTGTATTTCTGATTAGTTTAAAGTTATCTTCATTGAAAAAAAGTGTTTTTCTTTCAAAAATAAGGAAATTTCTAAGTGACCCCAAACTTTTGAACGGTAGTGTACGCACGCACGCATGCACACACACACACACACACACACACACACACACACACACACACACACACACACACACACACACAGAGTTCCAATCAGTCACGCACCTGCTACCCACACGGCTGTGTTCACTTGCCTTCGTTAGTGTATTGTGTACTTATAGGGAGGCAGTATGATCAGTCAGTGTGGCAGCTTAAGTCAACACTGGATGACCAGGCACACGTGTAGTTGGCTCCTTCCCCTTTGGACTTTATGGTGTTGTTTTTCCAGAGCTCTGCTCCGATATTCATGTGAGTCTTCATCTTAATTAATTATTTGCCCTTCCTCTCTGCTCCTGCTCCGAGTGCATGGGGCTTCTCCTCTCAGCCAACAAAGTTTGTAGCCAGTTGTCTAATCCATAACTCTGTGTGGACTGTACCTGGACATTTTGTGTTTTTCCATTGGTCAAATAAACACGTTACATAACTGCACTTTGGGCTCGCTGCCAATCTATATGTTCGCTTCGAGATCGCGCAGCGGACGTGACAGAGATAGTTTATTGAGATAACTAAACTTTACATTATTATCTCAAGATAATAAATGGTAGAAAACAAGAGTTTTTGCAAGATAACTAAACTGTTTTCTTGAGATAATGACAATTTTGTCCAGATCTCTAAATAACTAAACTTTATGTCATCTCATGATGAATTTTGTTTTCTTGAGAAAATAATTTTCCTCAAGATCTTGAGATAACTAAATTTTATGTCATTATCTCAAGATAAATTTTGTTTTCTTGAGATACAAAGAATCTTCTCAAGAGCTCAAGATACTCATTACTGATGTCATTATCTCTAGATAGCAATGTTACAGGGGTTCCAAGGTTGTCATAGCCAGGAGCAGCACTGGGGTTAAGCTCCCAGTGCTCATAAAATGCTCCTTACGGCGTGCGTCTTGAAAAGCCTCTGACAACTAAGTCCAACTCCTAGCCTGCCCGTGTGGTTTAGTCTCTAAGCCCGGCGGAACTGCTTTTACTAATAGGAGAAGGGGCGAGGGCGGATCTCTGGCGCCTTAAAACCAGATGCTTCGGGTAGATGGTGGCTCGTCAACCTGGGAAGGTAGCCCATCTAGGGGAAGGTAAACCCTGATTTCAAACCTCCGCTGCCTTGCGGCACACCCGGTCACAGGAAAGGCTTCGGGAGTCAACCCTGAGGAAAAATCCGGAGTCAGAGCCCCTAAGGCAGTTCTCTGTTGTGCTCAACATCGTTCTGGCAGCTCCTGCGACGGCGCTAGTGCCAAACTATAGCAGCCCTGCTGTTCTTTTGGATTCATCAGTGACGTGGAGAGGGGACACATGCTGCATGGGTAACATCTTGTCCTCCATATCTTCCTGCCCAGGCTTGAATCCTACCAACGCCCAACGCTGGAAGGTAGAACACCGGTGCACATCGACCTGTTCAGCCACAGGCGGTGCTGTTCCAGCAGAGTAGACGTTTAGGATTCTCTTCCATGGTCATCATAGACCGACGGAGGCCGCCGCCGCCGCCGAATGTTACAGGACAAATTTGTCAATACATTGAGATAATGTAACTGAAACCAGGATGAGCCCTCACTTATGTTAAGGTATAGAATTAATGTGTAATAACAAGCTGAACTGGCCTTTTACATACATGTTACTACAGTGTGTAATTCCTGTAAATCACATCTTCCATCTGAACAAGTAGCACCAACAGAGCACGGAAAAGTTGATGCAGTTTTTACAGAAAATAAGTTATACATCACATAGATGTGAGATAATTTAAACAGGTAAAAACAGAAGCAAAGAAGAAGAATTTACCTTCTCTGGTGCAGAAGACTGAAACTCTCCTCCTGGAATGACATGCGTGACTGCAACATGCAAACATTTACACAATTAATTTAAAAAGTAATAATAATATGATTCATTTCTTCTATCCTAAAAGAATAGTCAAGCTTTGGTATAAACTAGCACCACATTTTTCAGACCCCAGATTTCCAGATAAATCCACACTATCAAACATGTCCTGGTTGTTGCGGGGTTTTTTTTTAGGTCCAGACATCACCTCCTCTTCTCCAGCCGGGCCTGCAGAGCAGAACTGTTCCTCTGGTTCCACTCCGGATGGACGTGCAACCAACGGCGACGGCCTGGGACCCCAGGATGGTCAGGAACCATGGCAACAGAAGAGGGAACGCTACAGAGATGGAAAACATCATCGATCCAGATCAGTGGTCTGCACAGTAACTAATTTATGAGAAAAAGTTTTAAAATGACAAGAAAACAAAAGCGAATTTAGACAGAAAGGGTTACAAATGCACAATAAAAATGTTGCATGTTTCCCAGAATAATTAAAAAATATAATTAAAGAAGGAACAATGTTGACAACTTGAGAATAAATTAATACAGATTCTTGTAATTTTTGGACTAAAATGCCTATTTCTCAGCAGAGGTCCTCTTTAGAAACCAAGTCCTGATATCATGGGTCAACACTGAACGACTGTCCTCAGGAATCCCATAAACAGGTATGTGTGTGTTACTAACCTTACCCTAGTCCCAGCTGGTCGCAGGTTAGTCGGCTCAGTTCGTGGTTCCACTCGTCTGCACACACCTGATACTCCGCCGCTGTCCTGAACACGGTCAGAACTGAACCGGAGTGGTCCGACAGAGACACTGAGGACAGAACAGATCCATTTAAAACAAACCTTTTCCCTAAAAAATTCCCAACTTTTTCCTTGTTAATTTCCAACCTTTTTTCCTTGTTTTCATCTTTTTTCTGGTTAAATTTCACCTTTTATCTGGCTAATTTTCAACTTTTTAATTGTTATTTCCAACTTTTTCCTTCTTAATTTCCAACTTTTTTCTTGTTAATTTTCATCATTTTAGTGGTTAAATTTCACCTTTTTATTTAGCGTTGGAAGCTGCTCTCATCTCCTGGGCACACCAGACCTTTTTGGACTCTTTTGTTGTTGTTTTTTTTCCACAATATTTTTTATTGAACCTTTTTTTTTTATACAAACATGGCACAAACAATCAAACACTAACACTAAAGTAATTTAAAAAAAAAAAACACTAACTACAAAAAAAATGTACTAAAAACACCAACAACCACTAACAAAGGCAAGTCTTCAACAATGCTCCTCTGTTTAGTCTAGGTAATCTATTACAAAAGTGTACATATTATAGATTCACCAATTTGGAATTTGCAAGGTCCACACACATCATTCACCTTCTTCAGAAGTTATGATTAATTTCTTTACATAATCAATGAAAGGTCTCCATATATTCTCAAACACATTTTCTTTTGATTTCAGAATCAGAATCAGAATCAGAATCAGGTTTATTGCCATTGTTCATGTAGTACACAAACTAGGAATTTGTCTCGGTACAATGCTGCAACATTAAACATGATAAGATAAGAGAAATAAACTATACATGTAATAAAGTGTAGGATAAGATTAAGTGATACTGGTCAACAGTTAAAATATATATTAGCCAGCAGCAGATACTGTGGAGAACTATATAGTGCAGTCGGTAATGCAGGAAGAAAACAGTGATGATTGACATGAGTCTGGTTGAGCTGCTGTACATGGTGCACGAGAGTCACTTAGTGTTCAGCAGTCTAATGGCAGAGGGGAAGAAGCTGTTCATGTGACGGGAGGTTTTAGTCTGGATGGACCGAAGTCTTCTACCAGAGGGGAGGGGGGCAAACAGTACGTGACCAGGGTGTGAGGGATCGGCTATGATCCGGCCAGCACGCCTCCGGGTCCTGGAGATGTACAGATCCTGGAGAGATGGGAGCTTGCAGCCGATCACCTTCTCAGCAGTGCGCACAGTATGTATGTTATTCTTTCTAGTGAAAGGTTTGTTAACATCTGTCTTAACCACTGAGTCACATCTGGTCTATGAATCTTTTTCCACAGTAGTGCAATACATTTTTTGGCATTAAGCAAACTGAGGTCTATGAATGCTCTTTCACTCTTATTAAAGTTATGCTTTTCTGGATACAGACCCAACAAAAACAGTTTAGGGTTCAATGTAAATTGTTTTGAAATTATTTTTTCAATTGTTACCCTCACCTCTTCCCAAAACATTCTGATTTTTCTACATTCCCATAAACAGTGAAATAGGGTTCCTTTACTTTCCATACATTTTGTGCATGTATCTGGTATGTTTTTGTTATATCTATCTCTTTTGTTGTTTTAGTTTATTGCATGGTTTTTGAACTTTTTGCAAATAAACACCTTTCACTTATAAATGAACTCTCGTGCATCCTTTTTTTTGCTATGGCCTAGAGCCGGGTCATAACAGTTCATTTCCAAAATTTTTCCTTGTTAACCCCTTGCATTCCAGTCAATTTCCCTAAAAACGCCAAAAATTAACGTGTCCAAATTAAATCCAAAGCTGTTCTTCAACCCTTTGCAGCATCTTCATGGGGTTGGTCTCATTTAAAAGAAAACACTTTGAATTTTTTGGCAAAATAGTCATAATCTCTCTAGGTGCTCCGGCCACTTAATTACAGTCATCTAAACATAGTGAACTTGAAGAAAATAAATTTGGCCTGGGTGTTTTTTGGGATACAAATGCTTGCAAATAACACACAGCTTCAGATCCGGGCTGGAAAATGCAACAGAAATGTAGAACCAAGTGTTATCCAGCTGAGGTCAAAATTTTGTAACAATACCACAAAAAATGAATATATTACACAGCTTTTTCCTCAGGTAGTTCCCAGGCGTTTTGGAACTGTGCCAAATTGTGCCAAATGGCACAGTTTGGAAAAACGTCTGTAACTTTTGAATAATTCAATGTAGAAGCTTCATTTTGGGCTCTAATGAAAGGTCACACTCAGGGCTGTGTCTGTGTGTGTGTGGGGGGGGGGTTGCCCCCCCCCTCGCTACAGAGGAAAGACATCGCCCGTTGCGCCACGGTCTGTCATGCAGCGATGACGCACAGCTGTAATTTACCGATCGGTCAAAAGTCATTCTGATTACAATTTTCAGGGAGAAAGAGTAATTTAGCTTAGAACACCTTACCTCTTCACAGCAGAAGCGGAGCTGGCAAACTTCTTCCTCATTGTCAGACGAACGCAACGCTGGTCTCGCGACCCGATCAAAACATAATTCCATTATTGCGGTTTGCGCTTCCATGATTGAGGTTTTTGGCGAACGATTTTTCAAAACAAATAAC
The DNA here is from genome assembly GCA_020510985.1 of Pholidichthys leucotaenia. Taxonomy (NCBI): domain Eukaryota; kingdom Metazoa; phylum Chordata; class Actinopteri; order Cichliformes; family Pholidichthyidae; genus Pholidichthys; species Pholidichthys leucotaenia. Next base: position 1,631,463 of record JAJAQF010000026.1, on the reverse strand, counting down.
AGTAGTAATTAAAAATAGACTGGCAAACGCGTGTGTGTCACTCAGCCTTCGTCGTCGGCCTCTGTCAGTCTATGATGACCATAGAAGACAATCCTAATGTCTATTCTGCTGGGACAAAAACAAAAAAAGCACCGCCTGGCCGAACATGCCGTTGCGCGAATGGCAGTCGCTGTCACACAGGTTCCACTTGTGGATGGTCTCCATGCTGCTGGGTCTGTGGGGTTCTTCCTGCGGGTCCTTTTTTTATCTGCTGCAGGCAGCAGTCTGTCTTCACCCAGCCTTAAAAAAAACAGCTCGCGAACTTCTCTGCTTCAATTGGCTCACTGCATTCACAGCTTTGGTAGGCGGGTCCTTCTTGCTAGGTTTTCAGTCATTGGTTCTTCAAGGTTTCAGAAACCCAATTCAAGGTTCTTATTAGTCGAATGAGAGGTCAATCAGATGATCCAATCTGTTCGCGGCTGTGTCTGCAGTGGAAGAACGAATATGCAGCTCCCGCAGCTCCATCGTGCGTCCCAGAGCGCACGAGGGCGCTGTTGTGCGCCCTCGTGCGCTCTGGGACGCAGAGACTTGCCCGTCCGCGGTACAACGGAGTGCAAGAGGTTAATTTTCATCTTTTGTCTCATTAATTTTCATCTTTTTTCTGGTTAATTTTCAACCTTTTTATTGTTAATTTCCAACTTTTGTTCTTATTAATTTCCAACTTTTTTTTGTTAATTTTCATCTTCTTCTGGTTAAATTTAACCCGTTTCCTGGTTAATTTTCAACTTTTGTCTCATTAATTTTCATCTTTTTCCTGGTTAATTTTCAACTTTTTAATTGTTAATTTCCAACCTTTTTCCTTGTTAATTTCCAACTTTTTTCCTTGCTAATTTTCAACTTTTTTTTCTTGTTAATTCTCATCTTTTTCTGGTTAAATTTAACCTTTTCTCTGGTAATTTTCAAATTTTAATTAATTTTCAACTTATTTTCTCAAAAATATGCAACTGTTTTCCAATAAATATGCAAACTTTTTACCTGTAAATATGTTGTTGTTGTTTTTTTTTTAATTTTCAACTTTATCTCGTAAATTTGCAATGTTCATCTGGATGCTTGGTTAAATTTTTATTCAATGTAATTAAATTGCAATTTGCAACTTTTTTAAATTTTAAATTGATGAACCTTAGTCCAGACATTCAGGTGTGAAAACAACTTAAATTTCACAAACATCTTAACATCTGGAACATGACCAAAACAAGAAAAGTGATTTTATTGTACCGCAGTTCCACTCGTCAGAGCTGTCAGAGCAGTGTTTCTTCCCGTCGCACCACAGAGTCCGATGTACACACTGATGGTTGTTACAGGAGAGCTCGTTATCCCTGCAGGTGGCTGAGGACCAATCAGTTAACGTTAATAATGAGACACAAACACGCTTGTTAGCAATAATGCACTGAAACACTACAAAAAATGGTGTTTGCTTATATAATTATTTAAGATTTAGAAATGTGCGATGTTAGGATGGAGGAACAACTCTGTAAACTCACAGCAGTTCATCTCATCCACCAGCTGGGGGCAGTCTGGGAACCCGTCACAGATCATGCTGGCTTTGATACAGACATTGCTGCCGGGGCATTCCCACAGAGAACGCTCCAAGCAACCTAAATGAGACAAAATTAATCACAAACAATCAGGCTACATGAGGGGGCCAGAACCTATAATCAGTAGTTTTTTGGGGGGGTGGAAAGCATGTCCAGTATATACTGTATATGAAAGAAATCAAATATTTTAGAAACTTTGTAAATTCATGAAAAAAACGTGTAAAATTGGAAGACAAAAATATTTTAAAAAGTCACAAATTTATTGAAAAACGGCAAATTTAGGGGGGAAAAGTTGCTGAAATTTCATATTTTTATATTAAAGAAACAATTACAAATGTTGACAGACACAGTAGCTCGAGTAGGTTCATTCCATCTGCTTTTTCAGTTATTAGTTTTTTGTTTTCCTTATTTCAGACAAGGATGAAAAGGAGATGTTAACTTTACCTTGACATGTTTTGACTGTCAACTGCAGTCTTCCTCAGAAGTGTCAGCTGATCGCTGTGACATGTCGTTTCTCAGCTGTTCTTCCTAGGCAGGGCCAGCCCAGCAGAACTGTCAGATCCACTGGCCTGGCCCCACCTTCCGCCAGTCTCTGGAGAATGTAATCCCAGGTGTATGAAAGCATAAATGCCCCCTCACCGCTATTCATGCTGTCTTTTCCCCATTTCCTGATTTCTATGGCCTCCTTGATCCAGCGTTTGTCTGTTACTCTCCGAGGCAATGATTTTGATGTTTTCCCAGTCAATGATGTGATTATTTCTTTTGCAGTGATTTGATATTGCTGATTTTAATGTTGCTTGTTCTGCCTTTTCTTTTTGTGATCTTGTGAGTCGTCCTTGTGTTTCCTTCTCACATTCCTTCTGGTGTTCTTTTATTTCCTTGTGGTGAATGCTCTTCTTGTTTCTCCAATGTAGGTTTTGTTGCATTGTGGAGATGTGTGGAAAGGATGAGGCTGAGTTATTTGTCAAGTTCCATTTTATTCTCAACACACTCTCCAACATTCAAATACAGAAAGAGGCAGAACCCCCAACATCTGCCAGTCTTACACCCCTGACATCAAAGCACAAAATCCCATTGTCTTTAAATCCCAAACACAATGCATCCTCCCTGCAGTTCCTATCTCTTTCACCCAAACCTCAGTGGTCAGGAAATCATTCATGTCCATCTCTTTGCATATCAAAAGGCCAACTCTCACATCCTCCTCGTAACCCTAGGAGGTCCAGACCTTTTGTTCCTCTTCAGACGTGAAGCCAAAATAAGCACACAGGAATATACATGAGAGCATATGAACAGTCATATACATGTGAGCCCATGAAACTACATATGTGCACCACATATAACCCCCCCAAACGTCTAAGAGGGAACAACCAAACACAGATTGCATGTCATAATAAAATCATCACACATCAGTCCACATGCTGTCTTGGTCTCAACCGTCTGCCGTATCTGCTGCAGGCGGGCTTAACCTCTTCCGTGTCGTCCTCCTGCTGCGGAGCTGCTGTCTGGGGATTAAAACTGTTAGACAATCTCTGTGGGTGTTCTGGGGAATGCTCTCTAGGGGGTCTACCCCGTCGCGGGGCTCTCGCCAACTGCACAGTTTCGTCAACCATCACAAAAGCAGGTTTGAGTCTGTCTATGCCAATCGTCTCCTTTCTGCCCCCCAAATCTAGCAAAAAATGCTTATCACCTGTTTCCAGCACCCTGAATGGTCCATCGTATGGTGGTCGCAGAGCTGTGCGGTGGGCATCATGCCTGACAAAAACAAACTCCGCATTTTTTAAAGCTTTAGGCACAAAAACACGCGGAAAACTGTGGTGAACGGGGCTGGGTAGGGCACTCGGGCCCATGCTATTCTGCAAACGCTGAGCCGAGGAGAACTCTGGCGCTGGGTTGTCAGGGAGAAATTCTCTGGGCAGCCGAAGCGGCTGTGTGAACACTAGCTCTGCTGGGGAGGCGTCTAAATCCTCTTTAGGTGCAGAACGCAACCCCAATAAAACCCATGGTAGTTTGTCAACCCAATTTGCATCCGTAAGCGACGCTCTGAGAGCCGCCTTCAGCCACCCGTGAAAACGTTCACATAACCCGTTAGCCTGCGGGTGATACGCGGTCGTGCGGTGGATCGTTGCCCCCAGGCTGCGGGCCATCGCTGACCAAAGTTCAGAAACAAATTGTGGGCCTCTGTCAGACGTAATATCCGACGGAACTCCAAAACGCGCTACCCATGCAGTTAAAAAAGCGCGCGCCACCTCCTCGGCTGCAGTTGACGACAGGGGAACCACTTCCGGCCAGCGCGTGGTGCGGTCGACCATTGTCAGAAGATGTGTGCAGCCCTGCGAGGGCGGTAGGGGGCCTACAAGGTCCACGTGGACATGATCAAACCTTTTAGCTGGAATATGAAATGACTCCAAACGAGCTCTCGTGTGTCTATGCACTTTGGACCGCTGGCAAGCCATGCAGGTTGCCGCCCACTCTCTAACCTGCTTATGCAGGCCCAGCCATACAAATTTCTCCCCCACCATTTTGATCGAAGCGCGCACCCCCGGGTGCGCCAGAGAATGGACCGAGTCAAAAACGCGGCGGCGCCACAAGGCCGGAACCACCGGACGGGGTCGCCCGGTGGAAACATCGCAGATTAGGGGGGGCATACCGTCTTGCAGCACCCTGTCCTCCAGCCTTAACCCTGTTGTTCCAGACTGGAGCGCGCACACGTCCGCGTCGCCACCCTGCTCTGCGGCCATGGCTGCGTAATCTATCCCTACGCGGACTGGGGCTGCGCGCGCTTCCGCGTCGCTACCCTGGTCCGCGGCAACAGTTGCAAAATCTACCTCTATGCGGGCTGGAGCAGCCACGACACGTGAGAGTCAGTCTGCCACTACATTAAGTTTGCCTGCTACATGCTGGATATCGGTAGTGAACTCCGAAATTGCGGCCAGCTGTCTCTGCTGCCGGCCCCACCAAGGTTCTGAAATCTTGGCCATCGCAAAAGTCAGGGGCTTGTGGTCAACGAACGCGGTGAAACGGCGTCCCTCCAGCCAAAGCTGGAAGTGACAAATAGCCAAATGGAGGACTAACAACTCCCTGTCAAATGCGCTGTATTTCTGCTCACTATCGTGCAAAGTCCTGCTGAAAAATGCGAGCGGCTGCCAGGCTCCAGCCACATACTGTTCCGACAACCGCTCCTATGGCCACATCTGACGCGTCAGTAGTGAGCGCCATGCGGGCCGTTGGGACTGGGTGTGCTAACAACGCAGCGTTTGCCAAGGCTGTTTTGACTTCAGAGAATGCGCGCTCCCGCTCGGGGGACCATTCGATTTTATTTGCGGGTTTTTGTTTTTTAAGCGCAGTGTACAATGGTTGCATGAGCTGCGCCGCGCGGGGAAGGAAACTGTTATAAAAATTCACCATTCCCAAAAACTCCTGTAACGCTTTGACCGTTTGTGGCTGGGGAAAATTTGCCACCGCGCGCACCTTGTCAGACAGAGGAACTGCACCTTCGGGAGAGACGCAATGCCCCAAAAAATCAATCTGCGCCACCCCGAACTGACACTTCGCTGGGTTGATTATTAGCCCGTGTTCTGCCAACCTCCGGAAAACTGCCGTGAGGTGGTTTTCGTGTTCGTCTTCGGACGCACTGGCTACTAAAATGTCATCCAGGTAGACGAACACGAAAGGAAGATCGCGCAACACCGCGTCCATCATGCGTTGGAAAGTCTGCGCCGCGCCTTTAAGCCCAAACGGCATGTGCAAAAACTCAAAAAGCCCGAAAGGAGTTATTACCGCTGTTTTGGGTATGTCCTCAGCGCGTACTGGGACCTGATGATAACCGCGCACCAAGTCTATCTTAGAAAAAACGCGCGTCCCTGCCAAATGAACTGAAAAATCCTGGATATGTGGGATTGGGCAGCGGTCGTGTGCTGTAGCATTGTTCAGCCTGCGAAAATCCCCGCACGGCCACCACGAGCCATCAGTTTTAGGGACCATGTGAAGCAGTGAAGCCCAAGGGCTATTTGAACATCTGATGATGCCCAATTTTTCTAGGTTGGCGAATTCCTCGCGCGCTATGGCCAGTTTAGCTGAATCCAAGCGCCGAGCTTTTGCAAAAACGGGGGGTCCGGTGGTAGTAATAAAATGCTCCACCCCGTGTTTAGCCACGGTCGCCGAAAACGTTGGCACCGTGAGTGCTGGAAACTGATTGAGGAGTGTGTGGAACTTACCACCTGCAGCTGTGACGGTGGCTTGTGCTGTTGGCGGAGTCACTCGCGCTGAACAGGGAATAGAAGAAAAAAGAGAGTGCATTAACCAGGCGTCTGTTAACAAGATCGACCAACAAACCATGTGAGCACAAAAAATCAGCACCTAACATGCTGAAATTGACTGGCGCTATGACGAAAGTCCACTCGAATGTACGGCCGTGGAAAGACAGACAGGGTCTTCTCCCCGAAGGTCTTAATCGCCGAGCCGTTCGCTGCTGACGCCGCAGGGCCACTGGAAGGCGCCAGCCGGTCAGCGTAGGAAGGTGTGATGAAACTCTGCTGGGAGCCTGTGTCCACGAGGAAGTGCCTCCCCGATCGCGCGTCCCTCAGGTAGAGCAGCTTGTTCTCTTAACCGAGAGCCGCAGCTGCTACCGACTCCCGGTCTTGGCGTTTCCCGAGCGCTTGAACTGGCATGGTGGAATGCACTTGCGTGCCCTCTCGGCGAAACGGCGATGGTTAAAGCAAAGGACGTCGTCCACTCCGTGTCTCCTGGCCCCCACCGCTGCTGTCGTCGGTGAGTCTGGTGCTGCAGCCTCTGGCCCCCTGCCATCTCCGGATGTTGCGCCCAGCTCTGCTGCTGCGGTCATGGCCGTGTGTCGTCTATGGGCGTCGACGAGTCGCTGCGCCTCCTGGCCCAGCTCGTGGTAGTCCCGGTGGGCCAGCAGCTGTGAACTGGCCAGGGTAACTCTCACCGCTGACGGTAGTGTCCTGAGGAAAAGGTGGGCAAAGATAAAACCATCATCTTCGGAGTCTCTCAAACTCAGCATCTTCGCCATCAGGTCTGCGGGTCTGTCGACCTCGCACTCAGTCAACGCCAGGAGCTTCTCTGCTTGCTCTCCCAGCGAAGGGGCGAAAAAATGGATGAGAGCAGCCTTCAATGTGCCGTACTTGTCGTCGTCTGGCGGGTGGTTAATCAGGCTCTCTACTCGCTGGGCTGTGTGGCTGTCCAGCTTTGCAACCACATGGTAGAATTTCGTGGCGTCTGCCGAAACCTTCCAAAGATGGAACTGTGCCTCGACTGCGTTAAACCAGGAGCGCGGGCTATTCTGCCAGAAATCCGGTAGCTGGACTGTGGTAGCTGCATTAGCCTGGCTGGCTCCTGATGAGTCCGGTGCAGGAGAATCGTCACCGGCCATAATACGTCTTAAAGTCACCAGTGTGGAGATTGTGTGGAAAGGATGAGGCTGAGTTATTTCTCAAGTTCCATTTTATTCTCAACACACTCTCCTACATTCAAATACAGAAAGAGGCAGAACCCCCAACATCTGCCAGTCTTATACCCCTAACATCAAAGCACAAAATCCCATTGTCTTTAAATCCCAAACACAATGCATCCCCCCTGCAGTTCCTATCTCTTTCACCCAAACCTCGGTGGTCAGGAAATCATTCATGTCCATCTCTTTGCATATCAAAAGGCCAACTCTCACATCCTCCTCGTAACCCTAGGAGGTCCAGACCTTTTGTTCCTCTTCAGACATGAAGCCAAAATAAGCACACAGGAATATACATGAGAGCATATGAACAGTCATATACATGTGAGCCCGTGAAACTACATATGTGCACCACAGCATGATATTTCATATATTACGTTGCATTTTTTTGTCTTGTTCTATTTTGTCCTTGGGGTGTACCAATAACTGTCTTAATTTTTTGTGTGGTTTTACTGCTGTGTTTATTTAGGGTTTTTTTCATGATTCTTTGAATTGGTTCTATTATTCCTCGGATGTATGGTATGGTTATGAGGTCCTTGCTTTTGATTTTGGTCTCTGGCTTTTTTTCTGTTTGTTTTCTTTGTTTCTGACTTGCTGTTTCCCTTTATTTATGGGCCCCATGTCAGATATTGGTAGTGTCAGAGTGCATGTCTTATGTGGTTTTCCTCCTCCTGTCTGTCTTCTTGGTTTGTGATGATGATGGCCCATTCGTATAGTGTCCTGACGACTGATAGTTTGTGTGCTGATGTCCATAGTAGGCATTGATCCGTGTGGGCTGGTTTCCTATAGACTAAGATTTTTATACTGTCATCATTGTGGCGGATTTTCATGTCCAGAAAGGCAACGGTCCCATTTTCTTCCTTTTCGTGTGTGAATTTTATGTTCCCAGTGCTGTCCATGTTGTTCAGATGATCTGTGAGTTCTTGCGTATGTCCTTTCCTTATTTTCTCCAGAATGTCGTCCACGTGTCTCTTCCAGAGGGTGGGTTTGCATTGAATGGGTGCTGTGTTGATGGCTTTGTTTTCCAGATCCTCCATGAAAAAGTTGCTCATGATGGCTGATAGTGGGTCTCCCATTGCAAATCCTTCTTTTTGTCTGTAGATTCTTTCTTTGTATTGAAAATAGGTGGATTTGGCAACAGATTGTAATAATCCAGATATGTCGTCAACTGTGAGATTGGTGTGTCTTTTGAGGGTTCTGTCATTTCTGAGGTGTTCTTGCACTATGTGTAGTGTGACATCATCAGGGGTCTTTGTGAATAGTGAAATGACATCATGGGAAATGAGAATCTCGTCTGATTTTATTTTCATGTTTTTGTTCTTGTGCCAGTTCTCCTGGGCTTCTGTACGCCGACAGTCCAAGGAGGGGTCCGATGATTCCAACCAGGGCTTTTGATAAGTTGTACTGTATGTAACTGATCCAATGCTGTCTATTATTGGTCACAGCGGGATATCCTTCTTATGTATTTTTGGGGTTCCATAGTTCTGGGGGTGATGCTGACTGTGGGTATCAGGTGTTCGTATGCATCCTTTATTTTTTTGCTTTCTAACAAGGGTTTGAGGAGGGCTTTTAGCATTTTTTTTTTCCCTTTTCTTCTGTGGGGTTTGTTTTTATGATTTCATACGTGCTGCTGTCTGCCAACATGGTTTCCTTTTGTTTTTCATATGTTTCTGTGTCCATTACTACTGCGGTTCTGCCTTTATCTGATGGGAGGATTATGATTGTTTTATCTTTCTTAAGTGTTTAATGCTTTTTCTTCTTTTGTGATGTTGCTTTATGGTAGTTTCATCGTTTTGAGAATTCTTGTGACTGCGTTCTGTAGTATTGCTTTCCCCCCCCCCCGAGTTCTGTTGCTAAGATGTACTCTTCATGGGGTATTTTGGTTGATGTGATGGCGAAATTTAGTCCTCTGCTCAGAGCTTTTTTATTGGTGTCCATGAGTGTACACCGTGATAAGTTTTTGACTCACTTATCATTCATTTCCATGTGTGTCTGTCTGTTCCTGTTTTTCCTTTCTGTGACCTTTTTTAGTTTTTTTATTTGATGGTTTTTCGTTATGGTGAATTACTGTTCATGTGTGTGTTTTAAAAGTGCTTTTGCAATTATGAGATTTTCCCCTTCAGTTTCAAAGTGCTATGAGATGACTCTTGTTGTGAAATGGGGCTATATAAATAAAGCTGAAGTGAATTTTATCTGCTCCTGCATCTCCTGGTCAGTCGGGTAGTGCATGGAAATGTCCATTTCCTCCTTTATCTGGCTGTTGATTCTGTCGATTTTGTTCGCTGTCACTTTTATCCTTTCTTTCATCAGATCTTTCCGTGCTTTCTTGATTATTTTTCTGTGTTAAAAACAAGGCAAAAAGTGCAACGTAATATATGAAATATACAGATCATGTAACAAGACCTACATTGGAGAAACAGGAAGATCATTCACCACAAGGAAAAAAGAACATCAGAAGGAATGTGAGAAGGAAACAAGGACGACTCACAAGATCACAAAAACAAAAGGCAGAACAAGAAACCCTAAAATCAGCAATATCAAATCACTGCAAAAGAAACAATCATATCATGGACTGGGACAACGCAGAAATCATTGGATTGGAGAGCAACAGACACAAACGTTTGACCAAGGAGGCCACAGAAACCAGGAAGTGGGGCATAAGATACGATTAGATAAGCTTTTATTAGTCCCACAATGGGGAAATTTCATGAGGGGGCATTTATGCTTTCTCACACCTGGGACTATATTCTCCAGAGACCATCGGATGGCAGGGGGCGTGGCCAGCCCAGTGGCTCTGACAGCTCCGCTGGGCTGGCCACACCTAGGAAAAACAGCTGATAAATGACACGTCACAGCGATCAGCTGATGCTTCTGAGGAAGACTGCAGACGCCAGTCGAAACATGTCAAGGTAAAGTTAACATCTCCTTTTCATCCTTGTCTGAAATAAGGAAAACAAAAAACTAATAATTGACAGTTTTATTGTTTGATTCATTTTTTAAAAATAATTTTAAGGCTTGAACAAGGTCGCCACGCTTTTATTTTGAAAATCCTTGTTTACTTTCCCTCACCACAATTGTCCTCGTCACTGTGGTCGTCACAGTCCAGGTGTCCGTCGCACCGCTTCGTCCCCAGGACGCATCGACCCGAGCGGCACTTGAAGTGGCTGGGGGAGCACTCTGTTGCAATGGAAACCAAACAACATTGATCTAAGTTACATTTATGGGGAAGAATAGCAAATTCATGAGGAGAAAATACATTAATTTACAAAGTCACAAATTTAAAAAAAATCACAACGCCAAATAAACACTTTACAAATTGCATGTTACAAAGTTTTGACAAAAAACATTAAATTTATTAGAAAATTATCTTTGTTTTTCAGAAAATGTTAAAATTACAAAGAAAAATGTGGGGAAAAGGCTACAAATTCCTGATAGAAAAATACAAGAAAAAGAAGAAGAAAATTAGTTTGACTAAAAACATTTGTGGCCCCTTATTGGGAACTAAAAACCAACTCTATACCAATTTAAAGGAACATAAACATACTATTCCGTGATAAGATAATTGAAAATAACTCTCTTCCCTTATTAGGGAACAAAAAACCAACTCTGTAATAAGTATCAGGGAATTAAAAATGACTACATACAATATTCGGGAACTAAAAACCCACTCTCTTGTACCATTAATTGGGAACTAAAAAAGGCTCCATACCATTATTACATTATTATGGGACTCAAAAAGATTATACAGCGGGGAAAATAAGTATTGAACACGCCAACATTCTTCTCATTAAGCATATTTCTGATGGGGCCACTGACCTGAGATTTTCACCAGATATCAGTAACAACCCAAGTAATCCATACATACAAAGACATCAAGGCAACTGTGTTCACAAAACAAGCTATATTTAATAAAGTGGAATGACAAAGGGAATAAGTGTTGAACACAGTGAAATTCATTTAATATTTAGCAGAAAAGACTTTGTCAGTAATAACAGCTTTCAGACACCTACTGTATGGAGAAACTAGGTGCAGGCATTGCTCAGGAGTGATTTTAGCCCATTCTTCCAAACAAACTGTCTTCAAATCTTGAAGGTTCCATGGATGTCTTCTATGAACTCTGATCTTCAGTTTGTTCCATACATTTTCAGTTGGATTCAGGTCAGGTGACTAACTGGGCCATTTTAGCAGCTTTATTTTCCTCCTCTGGAGCCAGCTGACAGTTTCCTTGGCTGTGTGTTTGGGATCATTGTCTTGCTGAAATGTCCACCCTCATTTCATCTTCAGCATCTTGGCTGATGGCAATAGGTTCTTATCAAGGATGTCTCTGTACATTTGTCCATTCATCTTTCCTTCAATTATATGACATCTACCTGTACCATGTGCTGAAAAACACCCCCACACCATGATGGGATGTGCAGGGCCATTTCTCCTTCAAACATGCTGTGTGTTGTGTCATCCAAAAAGTTCAGTCTTGGTCTGACCAGACTATATTCTCCCAGTATTTTACTGGGTTGCCCAAATGTTGTGCAATAAACTTTAAACGAGCTTCAACATGCTTTTTCTTCAGCAATGGAGTCTTGCAAGGTGAGCGGGCATGGAGCCCATGCCGGTTGAGTGTATTACTTATTGTTTTCTTTGAAACAGCAGTACTTACTAACTCCAGGTCTTTCTGGAGCTCTCCACGAGTGGTCTTTGGCTCTTGGATAACTCTTCTGATAATTCTTTTGACGCCTCTGTTAGAAATGTTGTGAGGAGCTCCTGGTCATGGACGGTTTATGGTAAAATGATGGGGGTTTTTTTACACATGATGGCTCCAACAGTGCTCACTGGAACATTCAGCAGTTTAGAAATGCACCTGTAATCAATGCCATCATTATGTTTTGCAACAATAAGGTTGCAAAGGTCTAGAGCACAGGTGTCAAACTCATTCCATGGAGGCCCAAGACCCTGCAGGTTTTACCTCCACCCAGTGTCTTCAACAGGTGATTTCTCTGAATTTCTTCCCACTGATTGCTGATCAGTGAAAACACCTGCTGAAGAGACTGGGTGGAAGTAAAACCTGCAGGGTCTTGGCCCTCCATGGAATGAGTCTGACACCCCTGGTCTAGAGAGAGCCCTTTGCTTCTTTGTGGTATGACAATGTGATATTTACAGACTTTTTAAAAGCTATCAATCAGGACTTAACCAGCTAAAATTAATTTGCACTGATGGGGGATGGGATGGCTTCCTAAATTCTAATGGATTTCAGCTGGTTTCTTGGCTTTCTATGCCTTTTTGCACCTCTTTTTTGTCATGTGTTAAATACTTAGTCCCTGTGCCATTCCACTTTATTAACCCTCAAGCGACCAAGCTATTTTACGGACTGAAATGTTTCCAGTCTCTTATCTTTTGTCTAGCCTCTCTGTTAGTTTCCAGAGCAATAAGATCTACCATCTCAGGTGTAACGAAGAATGAAAACTGACGGTATGTTATCACATTGCGCCGCATTACTTATGCCCGAAGGCTTGAAGTATTAGTCTCAATGCTTCAGCAGCTGTAAATCTTGCTATCCTAGGTCTGTTAGCCATGGTTCACTGCAGTACAATATAAAGTACTGATTAGAAGTGGAACATTTGAATAAAATTTATAAAACCAATGTTTAAAAACCAGTGCTTCTCTTCGGGGTCATAAATGACCCCACAAGAGTTTGCGATGTGTACGCCACGCCAATTGGTTGATCCCTGCAAAAAAAACTGAAAGTGTGTAGGATTAGTAGACTGACAAACTCATGCTAGGAAAGAAAATTCGGATAAAAAATAAAGAGACGGCACATTAAATTATATGGCTGGGGTCGTAAATGACCCCATTCGGTCGCTTGAGGGTTAAATATAACTTGTTTTGTGAACACAGTTGCCTTGATTTCTTTATAGGTATGGATTACTTGGGTTGTTACTGATATCTAGTGAAAATCTCAGGTCAATGGCTCCATCAGAAATATGGTTAATGAGAAAAATGTTGATGTGTTCAATACTTATTTTCCCCACTGTATATGAATATTAGGGAATTAAACACTAACTGTATACCATTAATAGGAATTTGGAAATTGACTCTTTACCATTATCGTGGAACTGAAACCACAATTTGTACCATTATTAGGGAATTAAAAATGGCTATATACAAACATCTGGGAACTGAAATCCTACTCCTTATAATTAAGAAACTAAAAACCAATGCTATACCATAATTAAGAAACCTTAAAAGAAATTTATACCATTATTAAGGAGCTAAAAATGACTATATACTAATATGTCTGAACTAAAAACCAACTCCACACCATTAACAGGGAACTAAAATGATTACATACAATATTTGGGAACTAAAAACACACTCTGTACCATTGCTAGGGAACGAAAAACCAACTCCACACCATTAACAGGGAACTAAAATGACTACATACAATATTTGGGAACTAAAAACTGACTCCACAATGAAATTAGGGAACTAAAAATGACTATGTACCAGTATTTGGGACTTAAAACGAACTCCACACCATGAACAGGGAACTAAAATGACTATATACCAATACTGGATGACTACAAACGTCAGTGGGCGAGAGCCGTATTGTATCTATTAGTATTTAGGACCCGAGCCACTGACAACATCAGTGGGCAAGAGCCCTATTGTATTTTTTAAGCCCTATTCATGCTATTCAGGAGCTTCAGACCCTGATGGACCGCTTCTCCCAGGCATGCAAGGACTTCGGGCTTACCATCAGCCTAAAGAAGACTAACGTCTTGGCGCAAGGCACGGAAGCACCACCAACCATCACCATCGACGACTACGAGCTGGAGGTCGTGAATCAGTTCACGTACCTGGGGTCCACGATCAGCAACAACCTCTCCCTTGATACAGAGATCAACAAGAGGATTGGAAAATCAGCCTTCACACTCGCTCGCCTCACCACACGAGTGTGGGAGAATCCCAAACTCTCTGTCAAGACGAAGATGGCAGTATACAATGCCTGCATCATCAGCACACTGCTCTATGGGAGTGAGACGTGGACAACATACGCCCGGCAGGAAAAGAGACTGAACTCCTTCCACTTGCGCTGCATTCGCCACATCCTGGACATATCCTGGCAGGACAAAGTGCCCAACACAGAAGTTCTGTCCCACGCCGGCCTTCCCTCCATGTTCATTCTACTCAGGCAGCGCAGGCTCCGCTGGCTAGGCCACGTTCACCGTATGGAGGATGGCAGAATCCCCAAAGACGTCCTCTACGGAGAACTGGCAACTGGCAGGAGAGACGCTGGCTGCCCACAGCTGCGCTTTAGAGACGTCTGCAAGAGAGACATGAAGGCCCTGGAGATCAACACAGAGCGCTGGGAGGACCTTGCAACGGACCGCTCCAAATGGAGAGGCACCCTGACCAGACAGCTCAAGGCGGGTGAAGAGAGACTGACTGCTGCAGCAGATGAAAAAAGGACCCGCAGGAAGAACCGCCACAGACCCAGCAGCACGGAGACCACCCACAAGTGCGACCTGTGTGACAGGGACTGCCATTCACGCATCGGCCTGTTCAGCCACAGGCGGTGCTGTTCCAGCAGAGTAGACGTTTAGGATTCTCTTCCATGGTCATCATAGACCGACGGAGGCTGACGACGATTCATGCTGCATTTCCTCTCTAGTCTGCTTTGATCCACGTGCGCTTTGGACGAGCCTGGCATGCACGCAGCGCTGTTCATGCTCACTTTTTTCACCTACCCAGGCCAAGCAGTTGACGCATGTGCAAAATCATCATTTGTAGTTTCACTCCCGTCCAATATGTAGCGCCAATGCGCTGATGCGCCAGGATTTTCACCAACAAAGAAACGCTGCTTGCTTTCTGCTGCTTGACTTCCTGGTTTTCACTCCTTTTCCACAAAGATGCTGCTGCTGCTACTGCTGAAGTATTTATGTATGATTTGCATGTTTATTCTCGTCTTCCGCTTCCTCGTTGTCTTCTTCGTCTACTTTGTCTTGGTATGCTGTGCTGATATCATCACCTCGTAAATGGGATGTTCAGTCTTGCGCACACGCTTTTCAACACGTTCAGGTCGTGGGCAGGCAGCGCAGTCACAAAATTTGGGCTGCATGCAGTCGTCCGTGGTCGTGCACTGTGGATACTAGCAGAGTGGAGACAATGACGTAAAGTTCGTTACACGAAGTTTCCGGTTACACGTACGCGGACAGCAGAGGTGCAGCATGAATTCAGCTTTAGGGCCCGAGCCACTGACGTCAGTGGGTGAGAGCCCTACCGTATTTGTTAAAAAAAATATTTCATGTGATCAATACTTAGTCCCTGTGCCATTCCATGAAAGTGCTAACAATAATGCTGACTGACAACACGGTGACACTGCAATGAACCAGCAATGTGTGACTGGCAAAAAGCTGCTTAAGTACACACATTGCTGGTGATGGTGAAATGACGAGCACCTGGGCGAGGACTGGGAAAGATAATTAGCAGGAGTGAGAATCAGCTGGCAGTAATGAGAGAGAGAGGGGGCGTGGTCGGACTGGCAGACTGTAAGCCAGAGTAATGCTAGAGAAAGCCAAAGAGGACTGCCTCACAGCTACCAGCCCGAGAGCAGTGGCAAGGGATACGAAAGCACACTGAAAACATAATAAACACATAAACAGCGGCACTTAAACCCACAGGGAGGTCAGGATCTAGCCAGGGGAAACCAAGCCAGCTCGGCTCCTGACATTATTGGCCTTATGGAACAAGTGTGTGAATTAAAGGCTGAAATTACGGAAAAAGACAAGAAAATTAATTTCTTAGAAAGACGTGAATGAATTAGAACAATATACAGGCCTGGACAAAAATGATGGTACCCTTAACTTAATATTTTGTTGCACAACCTTTTGAGGCAATCACTGCAATCAAACGATTTCTGTAACTGTCAATGAGACTTCTGCACCTCTCAGCAGGTATTTTGGCCCACTCCTCATCAGCAAACTGCTCCAGTTGTCTCAGGTTTGAGGGGTGCCTTCTCCAGACGGCATGTTTCAGCTCCTTCCACAAATGTTCAATAGGATTTAGACCAGGGCTCATAGAAGGCCACTTTAGAATAGTCCAATGTTTCGCTCTTAGCCATTCTTGGGTGTTTTTAGCTGTGTGTTTTGGGTCATTATCCTGTTGCAAGACCCATGACCTGCGACTGAGACCAAGCTGTCTGACACTGGGCAGCACATTTCTCTCTAGAATACCTTGATAGTCCATCCATCCATCCATCTTCTACCGCTTTTCCGGAGGTCCGGGTTGCGGAGGCAGCAGTTCAAGCAGAGAAGCCCAGACTTCCCTCTCCCCAGCCACCTGCTCCAGCTCTTCAGAGGGGATACCAAGGCGTTCCCAGACTAGCTGGGAGACATAGTCTCTCCACCGAGTCCTGGGTCTGCCCCGGGGTCTCCTCCCAGTGGGACGTGCCTGAAACACCTCAAGTGGGAGGCGTCCAGGAGGCATCCTAATCAGATGCCCATACCACCTCAACTGACTCCTTTCAATGTGGAGGAGCAGCGGTTCTACTCTGAGCCTCTCCCGGATGACTGAGCTCCTCACCCTATCTCTGAGGGTGAGTCCAGCAATCCTACGGAGAAAGCTCATTTCAGCCGCTTGTATCCGCGATCTCGTTCTTTCGGTCATTACCCAAAGCTCGTGACCATAGGTGAGAGTAGGAACGTAGATTGACTGGTAAATCGACAGCTTTGCCTTAGAACTAAGCTCCCTCTTCACCACAACAGACCGGTACAACGTCCGCATCACTGCAGATGCTGCTCCAATCCGTCTGTCGATCTCTCGCTCCATTTTCCCCTCACTCGTGAACAAGACCCCAAGATACTTAAACTCCTCCACTTGGGGCAGGAGCCTGTCCCCAACCCGGAGAGGACAATCCACCTTTTTCCGGCTGAGGACCATGGACTCGGACTTGGAGGTGCTGATTCTCATCCCAGCCGCTTCACACTCAGCGGCAAACCGTCCCAGCAAGAGCTGTAGGTCATTGCTGGATGAAGCCAACAGGACAACATCATCTGCAAACAACAGAGATGAGATCCTGTGGTCACCAAGCATGACACCCTCCATTCCCTGGCTGCGCCTAGAAATCCTGTCCATAAAAATTATGAACAGGACCGGTGACAAAGGGCAGCCCTGGCGGAGTCCAACTCTCACTGGGAATGACTCCGACCGAGTGTTGGCAATGCGAACTAAACTCTCACAACGGTCGTACAGAGACCGAATAGCTCGTAACAACAAGCCCGATACCCCATACTCCCGAAGCACCCCCCACAAAAATCCACGAGGGACGCGGTCAAATGCCTTCTCCAAGTCCACAAAACACATGTAAACTGGTTGGGCAAACTCCCACGAACCCTCAAGAATTCTCGAGAGGGTAAAGAGCTGGTCCGATGTGCCACGGCCAGGACGAAAACCACATTGCTCCTCCTGAATCCGAGGTTCGACCAACGGCCGGACTCTCCTCTCCAGTACCTTGGCATAGACCTTCCCAGGGAGGCTGAGGAGTGTGATCCCTCTAAAGTTGGAGCACACCCTCCGGTCCCCTTTTTTGAAGAGAGGAACCACCACCCCAGTTTGCCATGCCAAAGGCACTGCCCCCGACCTCCACGCAATGTTGCAGAGGCGTGTCAACCATGACAACCCAACAACATCCAGGGCCTTGAGGTACTCGGGGCAAATCTCGTCCACCCCCGGGGCCCGGCCACCAAGGAGATTTTTAACCACCTTGGCGACCTCAGCCCCTGTGATAGGCGAGTCATCCCCCTCGTCCCCAAACCCTGCTTCCTCTGTGGAAGGCGTATCAGTGGGATTGAGGAGATCCTCGAAGTATTCCTTCCACCGCCCGACGATATCCCCAGTTGAAGTCAACAGTGTCCCATCCGCACCATACACAGTGTGGACGGGGAGCTGCTTTCCCCTCCTGAGCCGCCGAACAGTTTGCCAGAATCTCTTTGAAGCCGACCGAAAGTCTTGTTCCATGGCCTCACCGAACTCCTCCCATACCCGGGTTTTTGCTTCAGCAACCACCCGAGCTGCACTCCGCTTGGCCTGCCGGTACACCTCAGCTGCTTCGGGAGTCCCACAAGCCAACCAAGCTTGATAGGACTCCTTCTTCAGCTTAATGGCCCCCCTCACCACTGGTGTCCACCACTTGGTTCGGGGGTTGCCACCACGAGATGCACCGACCACCTTGCGGCCGCAGCTCTGGGCTGCCGCTTCAACAACAGAGGTGGAGAACATGGCCCATTCAGACTCCATGTCTCCAGACTCCCTCGGAATGTGGTTGAAGTTCTTCCGGAGGTGGGAGTTGAAGACCTCCCGGACAGAGGCCTCAGCCAGACGCTCCCAGCACACCCTCACTATACGTTTGGGTCTACCAGGTTTGAATGGCTTCCTCCCCTGCCATCGGATCCAACTCACCACCAGGTGGTGATCAGTTGACAGCTCTGCACCTCTCTTTACTCGGGTGTCCAAGACATACGGTCGCAGGTCTGATGATACGATAACAAAATCGATCATCGACCTGCGGCCTAGGGTGTCCTGGTGCCAGGTGCACATATGGACACCCTTATGCTTGAACATGGTGTTCGTTATAGACAGACTGTGGTTAGCACAGAAGTCCAATAACTGAACACCACTCGGGTTCAGATCGGGCAGGACTCAATCTCAAGACTACCTTGATAGTCTTGAGATTTCATTGTACCCTGCACAGATTTAAGACACCCTGTGCCAGATGCAGCAAAGCAGCCCCCAGAACATTACAGAACCTCCTCCATGTTTCACAGTAGGGACAGTCTTCTTTTCTTGGTATGCTTCATTTTTGCATATGTGAATATAGAGCTGATGTGCCTTGCCAAAAAGTTCCAGTTTTGTCTCGTCTCTCTATAGGACATTCTCCCAGAAGCTTTGTGGCTTGTCAACATGCAGTTTGGCAAATTCCAGTCTGGCTTTTTTATGATTTCTTTTCAACAGTGGTGTCCTCCTTGGTCGTTTCCCATGACATCCACTTTGGCTCAAACAACCTTGGAGTTCACCTTGAATGTGTTTAGAGGTTGTTCTGGGCTCTTTTGTTACCATTCATATTATCCGTCTCTTCCATTTTTCATCAAGTTTCCTCCTGCGGCCACGTCCAGGGAGGTTGGCTACAGTCCCGTGGATCTTAAATTTCTGAATAATATGTGCAACTGTAGTCACAGGAACATCAAGCTGCTTGGAGATGGTCTTATAGCCTTTACCTTTAACATGCTTGTCTATAATTTTCTTTCTAATCTCCTGAGTCAACTCTCTCCTTTGCTTCCTCTGGTCCATGTTTAGTGTGGTACACACCATGTCACCAAACAGCACAGTGACTAGTTGTCACCCTTTAAATAGGCCGACTGACTGATTACAAGTTTGTAGGCACCTGTGATGTTAATTAGAGGACACAACATGGTTGAACATGTCCCTATGGTCACATTATTTTCAATCTTTTCTAGGGGTACCATCATTTTTGTCCAGGCCTGTTCATGAGTTTGTTTTTAAAGTAATTCTGTTGAAGCACAATTCAAAAGCATTGTCTGATTTTCATTGGTTAATTTTCATAGAATTTTTATTTATTACCACTTTTGCCAGATTCAAGTTATTTCTGTGACCATTGTGGGTTTTTCTTTCATTAACAGAGGGGTACCAACAATTTTGTCCATGTGTGTATGATGTCATTGTGAGCGGTCTTAACACCAGACACCGCTCCTATGCACGTGTGATAGCTGAAGTTGATAACCAGAAGGGGGAGGATGAGACATTGGGAGAATCACACACTCTTGAGCAGCAGGTATTAAATTTTTTCAACTCTAAAAGCATTGTTGTGGACAATCAGACTATTTCGGCTTGCCACACGTTACCTAACTACTAACTAACCTGCACTTATATAGCGCTCTTCAAGTCACAAAGACCACTCAGAGCACTTTCACTAGTACTAACCCTCTATTCTAAGGGCCTATAGGAAACAGATACGGTGGGTCAGAAAAGTATTTAGTCAGCCATCAATTGTGCAAGTTCTCCCACTTAAAAGATGAGAGAGGTCTCCAATTTTCATCATAGGTATACCTCAACTATGAGAGACAAAATGAGAAAAAAAAAATCCAGAAAATCACATTGAAGGATTTTTAATGAATTAATTGGTAAATTCCTCGGTAAAATAAGTATTTGGTCACCTACAAACAAGCAAGATTTCTGGCTCTCACAGACCTGTAACTTCTTCTTTAAGAGGCTCCTCTGTCCTCCACTCGTTACCTGTATTAATGGCACCTGTTTGAACTCATTATCATTATAAAAGACACATGTCCACAACCTCAAAACAGTCAGACTCCAAACTCCACTATGGCCAAGACCAAAGAGCTGTCAAAGGACACCAGAAACAAAACTGCAGACCTGCACCAGGCTGGGAAGACTGAATCTGCAATAGGTAAGCAGCTTGGTGTGAAGAAATCAACTGTGGGAGCAATTATTAGAAAATGGAAGACATACAAGACCACTGATAATCTCCCTCCATCTGGGGCTCCACGCAAGATCTCACCCCGTGAGGACAAAATGATCACGAGAACGGTGAGCAAAAATCCCAGAACCACATGGGGGGACCTAGTGAATGACCTGCAGAGAGCTGGGATCAAAGTAGCAAAGGCTACATCAGTAGCACACTATGTCGCCAGGGACTCAAATCCTGCAGTGCCAGACGTGTCCCCCTGCTTAAGCCAGAACATGTCCAAGCCCATCTGATGTTTGCTAGAGAGCATTTGGATGATCCAGAAGAGGATTGGGAGAATGTCATATGGTCAGATGAAACCAAAATGGAACTTTTTGGTAAAAACTCAACTTGTCGTGTTTGGAGGAGAAAGAACACCATACCTACTGTGAAGAATGGGGGTGAAAACATCATACTTTGGGGCTGTTTTTCTGCAAAGGGACCAGGACGACTGATCCGTGTAAAGGAAAGAATGAATGGGGCCATGTATCGTGAGATTTTGAGTGAAAACCTCCTTCCATCAGCAAGGGCATTGAAGATGAAACGTGGCTGGGTCTTTCAGCATGACAATGATCCCAAACACACCGCCCAGGCAATGAAGGAGTGGCTTCGTAAGAAGCATTTCAAGGTCCTGGAGTGGCCTAGCCAGTCTCCAGATCTCAACCCCATAGAACATCTTTGGAGGGAGTTGAAAGTCCGTGTTGCCCAGCGACAGCCCCAAAACATCACTGCTCTAGAGGAGATCTGCATGGAGGAATGGGCCAAAATACCAGCAACAGTGTGTGAAAACCTTGTGAAAACTTACAGAAAACGTTTCACCTCTGTCATTGCCAACAAAGGGTAGATAACAAAGTTTTGAGATGAACTTTTGTTAGTGACCAAATACTTATTTTACCGAGGAATTTACCAATTAATTCATTAAAAATCCTTCAATGTGATTTTCTGGATATTTTTTTTTCCTCATTTTGTCTCTCATAGTTGAGGTATACCTATGATGAAAATTGGAGACCTCTCTTATCTTTTAAGTGGGAG
The DNA here is from genome assembly GCA_020510985.1 of Pholidichthys leucotaenia. Classification (NCBI taxonomy): domain Eukaryota; kingdom Metazoa; phylum Chordata; class Actinopteri; order Cichliformes; family Pholidichthyidae; genus Pholidichthys; species Pholidichthys leucotaenia. Next base: position 1,609,862 of record JAJAQF010000026.1, on the reverse strand, counting down.
AACTTGCACAATTGGTGGCTGAATAAATACTTTTTTGCCCCACTGTATCTAGGGACAATTTAGAACAGCCAATTAACCTAACATGCATGTCTTTGGATTGTGGGAGGAAACCGGAGCCCCTGGAGTAAACCCACGCAGCACAGGGAGAACATGCAAACTCCACACAGAAAGGTTCCAACCCCTGCCAGCCTGGGGATTCGAACCAGGAACCTTCTAGCTGTAAGTTAACAGTGCTAACCACTGCACCACCGTGCTGCCCCGTGCTGTTACCTAGAAAAGACAGTAAAGGAAAACTAGCGATTATCATCCGATTTGTCAACAGAAAAGCAAAAACTGATCTTCTGCGACAATCAAGAAAACTGAGAGGAATGGCCATCTATGTAAATGAACATTTAACGAAAAAGAACTCTGAAATAGCTAGACAAGCCAGGGCTCTCAGAAAACAGGGAAAAATACAGTTGACATGGAGAAAGAACTGTAAGGTGTTGATAAAACTGCTTGGAACTCCAGAAAAAGCTAAAGTTTTATATGTTTTTGTTTACATGTATAGGTATTTTCACTTTATATGATGCAAAATTCCTTTTTATGTCTTGAAATTCTCTGAATTTTGAACAATGATGACGAAATGTTCAATTTACATGCACTTACCTTTATAGAAAGGTAAGTACATGCACAGTACTAAGTAAGTACAGGTTTTTACTTAGCACCTGATTGAGAGAAACGGATGTCATTTTCGGATTCAGCAGTGCAAAATTGTCTTAACTCAGTTGAAAAAACACAGACAACTTACAAAAAAATTATTTTGTAACCCTGTGTTATGAGTGGAAATTTTTGTGGGGGTTTTTTTCCCTCTTTTTTCTTTTTGGTGTACATTGTTGACACAACTTAGGATCAGAACTTTAACCCATCATCCTTCCTCATTTAATAATAGAAGTGTATTAGGTCAAATTGAAGCTGAAACCTTTGTAAATACTGATCAGCAACCACAAGATATTTTAGGTGATACTGACCCAGATAACAACTACTTTAATCATATTAACAATAAGTGTGCTTATTATGATGAACAACAATTAAATGCAACTATGAACTGGGATCAGACATTGACAATAATACATATTAATAGTAGTAGTAGTAGTAGATTAGTAGGAGTCTCTATGCCAACTTTGATAGTATTAAGGAGTTTTTAACTCAATTTAACACCCAATTTAGGATTATAGCAATAACTGAAACATGGATTGAGGAAGAAAAAGATGTAAATTTTGAAATACATGGATATGAGATGTACACACAAAATAGGAAATGTAAAAGTGGTGGCGGGGTAGCATTGTATGTTGATAGAAAATTAAAAAGTAAAAAAGTGGACAGCATGACATCAACAGTGAATGAAAGTATAATTTAGAAATGGGATGGAAAAGATGTATAGAAAGACAAGACAAAAAGATCTTTATTTGTGGTGACTTTAATATATAGATTTAATGAAAACAAAACAACATAAACCAACTGAAGATTTCTTAGATACAATGTATAGCTTAACCTTATTTCCAAAGATTACAAAACCTACGAGAATAACGACACACTGTGCTGCCCTGATAGACGACATTTTTACCAACGTTATTGAATATAATATGGTGAGTGGCATACTAATAAATGACATTAGTGACCACCTGCCTGTATTTGTTTCTTTACACGTTAATTATGGGGTTAACAAGAGAAAGAATAATAATAAACCATGTAAAAGGATTATAAAAGAATATGAACAGAAGATAGAATCAGTGCTTTAAAAGATGATTTAATGTTACAGAATTGGGATGTTGTCTATAGAGAGAAAGAAGTGGACTTGGCATATCATAAATTTATTGATATATTTAAATCATTATATGATAAAAACCGTCCAATTAAAGAAATTTATAAAAAATATAAATACCAAAATTGCCCGTGGTTAACCAGAGGGCTGCAAAATGCTTGTAAAAAGAAAAAAATATCTCTATAAAAATTTTATTAAATTAAGAACTAAAGAATCTGAAAAAAGATATAAAACATATAAAAAAATTAACTGAAATAATATGAACTAGTAAAAAAATTATACTATAGGAAAATGTTAAATGAAAATAAGGATAATAAAAAAAGGAGTCTGGGATATATTAAATAAATTAAGGCAAAATGGAACTAAGAAAACAATATATCCATAGTATTTTACTGATAATTGTGATTATAATTATGATAAGAACATGGTAGTAAATAAAATGAATATTTTTTTTTTGTAAATGTTGGACCAGAGTTGGCAGTAAAAATTCCAAACCGAGGAAGAGACACCGTGAGCGAGACTTTGATTGGAAATAACCTCAGTCAATTTTTCTCTCAGCGGTGGATGAACTAGAGGTGAAATCTGTCGATGAAAAGAGTAAAAATAAATTATCTACTGATTGTGATGGTATTGATATGGCACCAGTAAAAAGAACTGTTGATGGCATATTAAAACCATTCACATATATTTGTAATCCATCATTTTAAACTGGCTCATTCCCGCAGAAAATGAAAATAGCAAAAGTAAAACCATTATTCAAGCAAGGAAATCAACACCAATACACAAACTACAGACCAGTATGGCTCCTCCCACAGTTTTCAAAGATTCTGGAAAAAGTTTTCAACAACAGATTAGAAAACTTTTTAAATAAACACGATGTGCTTAATCAGAACCAATATGGATTTAGAGCAATGAGTACAACATTGTTGGCAATAATGGAAGCAACAGAGGAAACAATAAATGCAGGAGATCAAGGAAAATATGCAATTGGTGTATTTATAGATTTTAGAAAAGCATTTGATACAATAAATCATTCAATACTTCTTGATAAACTGCAGTTGTGTTGGAGGTGACCCGGCGCTGCTTTGTGGCTATGGTGGAGGGAGACTGGTCACAGTGGGAACGGTGAGACTGGCGGCTCGGTACGGGTGGGTGGAGGTGTGTAACCTGAAGTTCACCCTGACTGCTCGAGGACAGAATATAATGGGATGTGATTTGCTTTATGGCCTGGGCTTCACCATCAAGAGCGGGACTGGAGAAGAGTGGTCGGGCTGCGGCTTGTGGGACCGACCGGTCCCAAGAATGGTGAACGGAGTTGTGTGGGACGAGAACTTGCCTGGCACCCTGGAGAGGGAGTGGAAACGATCCCATCCAGTGCCATGGCAGGAGGGTTCCTGTGCCAGAGCCCAAGTAGCCCTGGACGAGGGAACTGAGCGGCACGGTGGGACACCTGTGACGGCGGGTGGCACCGAGTGGCTGGCTCCATCTGTTCCCGGATTTTGTCTGGAAGGGGCCGGAGAACATGGAGTCACAACGGTGAGGGCGGCAGCAGAGACAAAAGCGGTCGGGGCAGGAGGCTGGCACGGTAAAACGACGTGCCAAACAGAAACACTGTAAGCCGAGTAGGGCTCCTCTGGGGGTTGTGGATGTGGTCCAGGCCCAGGAGGAGGCAGGATTCAGGCCAAGCGTTGGATGGAAGGACACCAGGTGGTGGCAGTATGGGAGGATGCCTGTCTCCAGCTGTTAGATGGCTCATGGAGGCATCCAAATGAGCTGCGGCGTGCCCAGCAGGAGATTGGTGGGCCTGAAAAGGGGGCGTCCGCAGTGGTGGTGAAGAGGAGGCGCACCGGGGTCGGATCAGCCAGCGGTGACCCAAGGGATGGTTCTTCCCCTGGGGCAGACTGATGGCTGGACAGTTCGTTGAGAAAAGAAGGGGGGGCCGTGGGTATGTTCTTATTGTTTGATTTGTCTGTGATGTTCTAAATCGTGAAAAAAAAACATCTTAAATCTACTGGTCGGCTATGTTCGCGGGGATTAATTTAATGTGATGTTTAGGCTGAGACACAGCAGTATTTTGTGTTGAATTGTTTATTGTGAATATAAGCAGCAGAATAATCCGCTTCGCTGTGTGGGGTGAGACGGCAGACTACCCCCCCCCCCCGCCCCCCAGTGTAGTCCTTTCAGTATGACTGACTTAGGCCACTTATATCATGTTGCTAAGCTTAGGGTGTGTTTCAGGTCCCAAATTGGGATGAGTTTGAATCGTGTGTGTGTGGCCTTATGGCTTTTTGTGACGGGGAGGGGGGGGTGTTGTGTTGGAGTTTGGACCCTTATTTGTGTGACACGGGTTGTGGCTCCACCTTTCCGGTTCCGCCACCACCCAGGGTATCAGAGAGCAGTGAGTGGGAGGGGCGGTCTCTTGGCCGCCTCTCTGCCCGGCAGGTACGCTTGTGTACTGTGGGGTGTCTATCAACCAACGTGTGTCCAGTTCAACACCTGGTCTCGTCCTTGGATCCTACTACTGACATAACAGTACCACTGCTAGGGAACAAAAAACCCACTCTGCACCACTATTAGGGAACTAAAAACCAACTCCAGGCCATTAACGGGGAACTAAAATGACTACATACAATATTTGGGAACTAAAAACCAACTCCACACCATTATTATTAGGGAACTAAAATGACTACATACAATATTTGGGAACTAAAAACCAACTCCACACCATTATTATTAGGGAACTAAAATGACTACATACAATATTTGGGAACTAAAAACCAACTCCACACCATTATTATTAGGGAACTAAAAATGACTACATACACATATCTGGGAACTAAAAGTCACTATGTACCATTATTATGGAACTGAAATAACTACATAGCATTACTAGGGAACTAAAACCCACTGTGCGCCGTTACTAGGGAACTAAAAAGCCACTCTGTACCATTATTATGGAAATAAAGAACAATTCTGCACCATTATTAGGGAACTAAAAACTCACTCCACCTCATTATCATTAGGGAACAGAAACCCACTCCATACCATTATTAGGGAACTAAAATGACTACATACCATTATTAGGGAACTAAAAACCAACTCCACACCATTATTATTAGGGAACTAAAAAGCCACTCTGTACTATTATTGGGGAACTAAAAACCCACTCTGTATCACTATTAGGGAACTAAAAAGCCACTCTGTACCATTATTATGGAATTAAAGAACAATTCTGCACCATTATTAGGGAACTAAAAACTCACTCCACCTCATTATCATTAGGGAACAGAAACCCACTCCATACCATTATTAGGGAACTACTCTATTATGGAACCACTCTGTATCACTATTAGGGAACTAAAATGTCTGCTTACCATCGATGGTGTCCTCGGGCAGGAGGCATGTGATGTTCCCTCCCTCCTCCGGAAACTGGGCACAGTCGGAGTCGTCGGGCCACTGCAGACCCACCACGCCGAGCACTGACTCACATTTCTGTTTAGCGCCACGGCACAGCGACCGGCAGGGCGGCACCCTCTGGAGGGTCACCGGGTCACATTTGGGCACCAGCAGCGTGCAGCCGTAGAACATGAGGTAGCGGTAGCAGCCGGTCTGGACCAGGGCCGGGAACAGGGATGACTCCCAGGACACGGAGCTCTCCCTCTGGGACTGGTGGCCCAGGTAGTTGGGGTAGGAGGTGAGGTTGTAGGGGAGGTTGAGGCACAGCTCCAGGGTGATGGGCTCACAGTGGCCCGTCACTGGGGTGGGGGAGGTAAAAGACAGAGCTAGTGGTGAAAACGCTGCACGCACATTTTCAATTGCATTAATCCCATTAAACGTGATTAACTGCATAACTGTGATTAACATGATAATTTTTGTATGGGTGAGAGAGAAAGTTATCTTCTTAACCAGGCGATTAAAATGCAATTAACTCTTTCACCACTAGAAACAACAATTTAATTTATGATAATTTAACTCAAATTTTCTGAGGTAAAAGTCACAAACATTACAAAGTCAAAATGACACAAATATATATATACAAAATATAGAAAATACAAAAAGAAAAAAAATGTCAAAAATTTTATAGAAAAATATTAAAAATGTACAGAATAATAACATTTAAATAAAATAACATTTACACCAACTTCAAATAATTCCAAATGTATAAAATTAACATAAAGCAAAAAAAAAACTAAAACTAAAAACTAAAACAAAAATCTAAAATAAATAAAAACCAAGATAAATCTATTTTTTAAAATTTATTTCATGTTATTTGTTCTATTTTTAAGCTTCCCCTCATTTAATTCTGTTTAAATTTGATTTATTTAATTTATATTGTTTTATTTTTCTAATAAATAAACACCCAGTTATTATCATTTTAAATTATTATTTGTAAAATATATAATAAACAAAATTTTTAATAAAGGATGTTACAGTTTTTGAAGTTCTTATTTCACTACATTTGTTCTGGTTTTAGTAAATAAAAAGTATTTAATTTTATTTATTTGTATTATTATTTATTAAATTTAGATTATGATAACTAAATGGGCTCATGATTTAATTATAAAAAATCTATTTTCATATATTAATACTTGTACATCTCAGTAAATTATATCACAATTTTTGATTTAATTTAAAAATTATAACCATAATCATCAAATTAAATTAGAAAAGGTCTGAATTATTTCACGGTCTTTAATGACTGGTGAAAATAAGTTACATTAAAACAATTTTTTTCATAATATTCTAATTTACTGTAGAATGCAGAGATCAAAATCTACCACCAGGGGGAGCCACGTCACCGTTTCTTCTTCAATCAGCTGTTACAATGTTATATGGTTGTCTGTCTCTCTGTGTTGGCCCTGCGATGGACTGGAGATCTGTCCAGGGTGGACCCTGCCTCTGACCAAAGATGCTGGGATAGGCTCCAGCCCCCCCACGACCCCAAAAAAGGATTAAGTGGAAGAAGATGGATGGATGGATGATAATTACAACAACAATAACAACACATTGCTTCTTTAGAGACTCACGGCAGTTGCTGTTGTTGTTTCTGGGGTCACAGGTGGCCCCACCCCCGCCACAGGTGGGCTGACAGGAAGTGGAGACGCAGCCGGACTGACCAGGGACACACCCACCCACAGCTGGAAACGCACACACACACACATCAGGTAACGCACTGCTGTATTACTATCATTAACATAACGAGCAGCCGTCTCACTGTGGTTCCTGCTGCAGTGCTCCTCGTCGCTGCCGTCTTTACAGTCGTCCTCGCCGTCACAGCGGAACGCAGAAGGAACGCACTGACCGTTACCGCACTCCAGGAGACCCTGACTCTTACAGGCTGGACAAACACACAATACACAACAATACACAACAGTACACAACAGTACACGACAGTACACAATGATATACGATAACACGGAGTGACACACGCGCACAGACAAAGCAATCCTGTGATTTTACAGCTGGCGTTCAGTCACTTCACACGCTACTGATAACGAGGACTTAACGACGCCACCAGACTGGTTTCTGCCTGTCGATGTGCCACCCGCACCCCCCCCCCCCAGCCACCAGGAAGCTCAAGAAACAAGTTGACCCTCAACTGTTTTGGGGGAAGAATTAAAATTCCTTTTAGCTTCACTCTTGTTCCTTTTCAAGTTTTTCCTCATAATTTTCCTCTTTCTCCAATTAAATGCACTATTTTTTAATTGTACATTTTGAAATTTTTTCTGATAAATTTGCAGCTTTGTCTTATAAATTTTCTTTTCTTCATAAATTTATCATCAGTTTTCAGAGTAAAATTGTTAAAATTGTCACTTTCTGGTAAGTTTGGCATTTTTCTCCTCAGCTTTTTTCATGTAATTTTGCTCCTTTTTTTCCTCAAGAAATTTAAAGTCATAAATTTGAGATTTTTTCATTTTATTTCTTGTAAATTTGCTACAGATTTTCACATAAATTAACATTTTTTTCATTGTAAATTTTCAACTTTTTTCTTAAAATCTGGTCACTTTTCTCTCATAAATTTGCTATTTTTTCATTGTGCATTTTTATCTTTTCTTGTAAATTTTTATTGTTTTCTACAATAAATTGTTCATCCGGACTTCAAAATAAATGTTAAATTTGCACGTTTTTCTCCAAATATTTGTGACTTTTTTCTTGTAAATTTTTTCCTCATAATTTTGCACCTTTTGTTCTCATGAAATTTAAACTTTTTTTGTTGTAAATTTGTCACTTTCCCATTAGAAATTTTCCACCTTTTTTCTTGTAAATTTTCAGCTTCCTTTCTTCTAATTTTTTACCATTTGTTTAAACATAAATTTGCAAAATGTTCATTGCAAATGTTTAATTTTTTACTTGTAATCTTGTGAGTTTTTTCTTGTAAATTCACAACCTTTTCCATATAAACCGTTTACTGTTTTTCTTGTAAATCTGGAACGTTTTTCTCTGCAACTCTGCATTGTAAAAAAAAAAGAAAAAAAAAAAAAAATGCAGAGTTGCAGAGAAAAACGTTCAGACCTGCGACCGTATGTCTTGGACACCCGAGTAAAGAGAGGTGCAGAGCTGTCAACTGATCACCACCTGGTGGTGAGTTGGATCCGATGGCAGGGGAGGAAGCCATTCAGACCTGGTAGACCCAAACGTATAGTGAGGGTGTGCTGGGAGCGTCTGGCTGAGGCCCCTGTCCGGGAGGTCTTCAACTCCCACCTCCGGAAGAACTTCAACCACATTCCGAGGGAGTCTGGAGACATGGAGTCTGAATGGGCCATGTTCTCCACCTCTGTTGTTGAAGCGGCAGCCCAGAGCTGCGGCCGCAAGGTGGTCGGTGCATCTCGTGGTGGCAACCCCCGAACCAAGTGGTGGACACCAGTGGTGAGGGGGGCCATTAAGCTGAAGAAGGAGTCCTATCAAGCTTGGTTGGCTTGTGGGACTCCCGAAGCAGCTGAGGTGTACCGGCAGGCCAAGCGGAGTGCAGCTCGGGTGGTTGCTGAAGCAAAAACCCGGGTATGGGAGGAGTTCGGTGAGGCCATGGAACAAGACTTTCAGTCGGCTTCAAAGAGATTCTGGCAAACTGTTCGGCGGCTCAGGAGGGGAAAGCAGCTCCCCGTCCACACTGTGTATGGTGCGGATGGGACACTGTTGACTTCAACTGGGGATATCGTCGGGCGGTGGAAGGAATACTTCGAGGATCTCCTCAATCCCACTGATACGCCTTCCACAGAGGAAGCAGGGTTTGGGGACGAGGGGGATGACTCGCCTATCACAGGGGCTGAGGTCGCCAAGGTGGTTAAAAATCTCCTTGGTGGCCGGGCCCCGGGGGTGGACGAGATTCGCCCCGAGTATCTCAAGGCCCTGGATGTTGTTGGGTTGTCATGGTTGACACGCCTCTGCAACATTGCGTGGAGGTCGGGGGCAGTGCCTTTGGCATGGCAAACCGGGGTGGTGGTTCCTCTCTTCAAAAAAGGGGACCGGAGGGTGTGCTCCAACTTTAGAGGGATCACACTCCTCAGCCTCCCTGGGAAGGTCTATGCCAAGGTACTGGAGAGGAGAGTCCGGCCGTTGGTCGAACCTCGGATTCAGGAGGAGCAATGTGGTTTTCGTCCTGGCCGTGGCACATCGGACCAGCTCTTTACCCTCTCGAGAATTCTTGAGGGTTCGTGGGAGTTTGCCCAACCAGTTTACATGTGTTTTGTGGACTTGGAGAAGGCATTTGACCGCGTCCCTCGTGGATTTTTGTGGGGGGTGCTTCGGGAGTATGGGGTATCGGGCTTGTTGTTACGAGCTATTCGGTCTCTGTACGACCGTTGTGAGAGTTTAGTTCGCATTGCCAACACTCGGTCGGAGTCATTCCCAGTGAGAGTTGGACTCCGCCAGGGCTGCCCTTTGTCACCGGTCCTGTTCATAATTTTTATGGACAGGATTTCTAGGCGCAGCCAGGGAATGGAGAGTGTCATGCTTGGTGACCACAGGATCTCATCTCTGTTGTTTGCAGATGATGTTGTCCTGTTGGCTTCATCCAGCAATGACCTACAGTTCTTGCTGGGACGGTTTGCCGCTGAGTGTGAAGCGGCTGGGATGAGAATCAGCACCTCCAAGTCCGAGTCCATGGTCCTCAGCCGGAAAAAGGTGGATTGTCCTCTCCGGGTTGGGGACAGGCTCCTGCCCCAAGTGGAGGAGTTTAAGTATCTTGGGGTCTTGCTCACGAGTGAGGGAAAAATGGAGCGAGAGATCGACAGACGGATTGGAGCAGCATCTGCAGTGATGCGGACGTTGTACCGGTCTGTTGTGGTGAAGAGGGAGCTTAGTTCTAAGGCAAAGCTGTCGATTTACCAGTCAATCTACGTTCCTACTCTCACCTATGGTCACGAGCTTTGGGTAATGACCGAAAGAACGAGATCGCGGATACAAGCGGCTGAAATGAGCTTTCTCCGTAGGATTGCTGGACTCACCCTCAGAGATAGGGTGAGGAGCTCAGTCATCCGGGAGAGGCTCAGAGTAGAACCGCTGCTCCTCCACATTGAAAGGAGTCAGTTGAGGTGGTATGGGCATCTGATTAGGATGCCTCCTGGACGCCTCCCACTTGAGGTGTTTCAGGCACGTCCCACTGGGAGGAGACCCCGGGGCAGACCCAGGACTCGGTGGAGAGACTATGTCTCCCAGCTAGTCTGGGAACGCCTTGGTATCCCCTCTGAAGAGCTGGAGCAGGTGGCTGGGGAGAGGGAAGTCTGGGCTTCTCTGCTTGAACTGCTGCCTCCGCGACCCGGACCTCCGGAAAAGCGGTAGAAGATGGATGGATGGACTCTGCATTGTTTATGTGGCGATTTCATTTTTCATTCTCCTCCATTAAACAAAACACGGCCCCCACACATCTAGAAATGCCCCTGGACGCCACACGAACCAAACGCCGGTGGTGGACGTCGGTCATGTGACCGACTCAGCTGTTCCTTCACACTCTGTCAGGTTTCACTCTGAGATGGAAACACGAACCATGTGACCACGTTAGAGTCGCTCTCAGGTTTCCCGTTCACACGCAGCTGTGGGCTTCCACATTTAGGTCAGGAGGCCGCGTCATTTACCAGAGAAGCAGAGCAAAACACAGCAAGGAAATGATAATAAAACATGGAACTTTACTAAAGAAAAGCTGGAATTTTACAAGCTAAAATCTGGAATTTTATCAAATAAAATCTGGAATTTTAGAAGAGAAAAGCTGGAATTTTACAAAAGAAATTCTGGAATTCATAAGATAAAATCTTGAATTCCATAAGTAAAAATCTGGAATTCATAAGATAAAATCTGGAATTAATAATATAAAATCTGGAATTTTATAAGAGTAAAGCTGGAACTGTACAAAAAAAAATCTGGAATTCAAACTCTGGAATTCATAAGATAAAATCTGGAGTTTTACAAGTGAAAATCTGGAATTTTATAAGCTAAAATCTAGAATTCATAAGATAAAATCTGGAATTCATAAGATAAAATCTGGAATTTTATAAGAGTAAAGCTGGAATTTTATAAGAGTAAAGCTGGAATTTTACAAAAAAAAATCTGGAATTCCACAAGTTAAACTCTGGAATACATAAGATAAAATCTGGAGTTTTATAAAATAAAATCTGGAATTTTATAAGTGAAAATCTGGAATTTTCCCAAAGAAAATCTGGAATTCATAAGATAAAATCTGGAATTTATAAGATAAAATCTGAAATTTTATAAAATTAAATCCGTAATTTCACAAGAGAAAATCTGGAATAAAAAATAGAATCTGGAATTTTGTAAGAGAAAATCTGGAATTTTATAAGAGAATATCTGGAATTTCACAAAATAAAATCTGGAATTTTAAAAGCTAAAATGTGGAATTTTATAAGCTAAAATCTGGAATTTCTTAAGAGAAAATCTGGAATTAAAAAAAAAAAATCTGTAATTCATAAGATAAAATCTGGAATTTTATAAGAGAAAAGCTAGAATTTTACAAAAGAAAATCTGGAATTCATAAGATAAAATCCAGAATTTTATAAGAGAAAAGTTGGAATTTTACAAAAAATCTGGAATTCATAAGTTAAAATCTGGAGTTTTACAAGTGAAAATCTGGAATTTTATAAGCTAAAATCTTGAATTTTATAAAAATTAAATCTGTAATTTCACAAGAGAAAATCTGGAATAAAAAACTGAATCTGGAATTTTATAAGAGAAAATCTGGATTTTTAAAAGCTAAAATTTGGAATTTTATAAGAAAAAAATCTGGAATTTCATAAGCTAAAATCTGGAATTTTATAAGAGAAAATCTGGAATTTTATAAAATAAAGTCTGGAATTTCATAAGCTAAAATCTGGAATTTTAAATGCTAAAATCTGGAATTTTACAAAAGAAAGTCTTGAATTCATAAGATAAAATCTGAAATTCATAAGAAAATCTAGAATTCATAAGATAAAATCTAGAATTTTATACAAGAAAATCTGGAAATTTACAAAAGAAAATCTGGAAATTTATAAGATAAAATCTGAAATTCATAAGATAAAATCTAGAATTCATAAGATAAAATCTGGAATTTTATAAGAGAAAAGCTGGAACTTTACAAAAGAAACTCTGGAATTTCACAAGAGAAAATGTGGAATTTAAAAAAATAGAATCTGGAATTTCACAAGATAACATCTGGAATTTTAAAAGCCAAAATCTGGAACTTTATAAGAAAAAAATCTAGAATTTTATAAATTAAAATCTGGAATTTTATGAGAAACTACAAAAATACCGGAGAAAAAATGTAAATTAACATTCTTCTGTAAATTTGCAACAAAAAACTAATTTACAAAAGTTGCACATGTGTAAGGAATACTTGCAAATTTAAGACCAAAAACTTGCACACTTATGACAAGCATCTCTAATAATCTTTAATAAACTGAAAAAAATGAAAAAAATGCTATTTTCAGCTATAGTCATAAACTTGTATTTTCTTAGGAATTACCCTGTTGTTACTGTATATTATCACTGTGTTTAAGCTTTCTGTGTATTTTATTGCATGTGCAGGTTAACGTGTTTTTCAGACAAGTTTCTGCAGTCATGGGCAATAAAGCAAACGGCAGCGGTAATCTGGCGAGTTGGACTCACAGCAGTTGAGCTCGTCGCTCTTGTCCAGACAGTCGTGGTCTCCGTCACAGATCCACTCTCTGGACACACACCGGCCGTCGCCACAGCGGTGCTCCACTGACGCGTTACACACTGGGAACACACACACACACACACACACACACACACCAGTCACAATGTTTCAGCGTTTAATGCTAGAACGCCTCAGGGTTTAATTACTGCCGCACCGTTCTACACACGGCAAAGGTGCGCTGGCCACAACAGGCCGTTTTATAGATGCTAATGAGCCCCAGCTCACCCCACCGTCACTCTTTCATCAGTTCCATTAGATTTATGTTTTGATGGCAACGCCACGTTTGAGGCTAACGTTAGCTTTTAGCTTCGGTTGTTGGACTAAGTAACACGCTAACAATGACTGGCTGAATGTTCAAAGTTTAATAGTCCAAATCATTCATCACCAGTTTGTGTGGTAGAGAGGTTATGGCCAGTCCCTGAGGTGAAATAAGCATAGAAACAACCCTGAATGAATGAATGAATGAATGACAGCAAACCACTGCTAATCGAGGAAGCGTAATAAACTACAATAAAATAATGACTTAAATCTAAGCTCCATGGTCGGCAGATGATCTGGCTGTGTGAAACAGGAGGCTCGTGCGGATGGATGGAATCCACAGGAAACAGACATGAACATTCTAGTGGCTAAAGTATCTCCGACAGTAACCGTGGGCAACTCCAGGTCTTTAAAGAAACACAGATAGAAAGGTTTTTAGAATATTTTAACCTCACCACAGTTGAGCTCGTCGCTCAGGTCTCCGCAGTCGTCATAACCGTCACACACCAGAGAGGGCGCCATGCAGCGGCCCGTGTTACACCGAAACTCTCCGTCTGCACACGCTGAGGACAGGAAAGGACAGAAATCACACAGTCGAGAGATTATTGCTGCTTTTATCATTTAGAACGGATCATCCAGTGATACACAGCAGGTGATTTGTTGTTTTTGGGGGGATTCACAAAGTTAGCATGAAGCACAAAGGTATGAATTCACAAGAATAAAGGTGCAAAAATATGATAAAAGATGCCAATTTAAAAATTCAAAAAGTTGCAAATTACAAGTTAATTACATCAAATAAAAAATATGACCAGCATCCAGATGAGTCTTGCAAATTTACAAGAAAAAAACCACAACTTTATTAGTAAAAAGTTGTAAATGGTGTTCATTTATCAAGCGCATTTTTCTCACCTCAGGATGACCAAAGGTCTTTACAGATCCTGCTACCCACCCAGTCACGCGCTGATGGGGGCGGAGCCGCCTCCACCAGCGCTGGCCTGACCCGCCAGGAGCAACTGGGGCTTCAGAGTCTTGCTCAAGGACACTTTGGCATGCAGACAGACCGGGAATCGAACCCCTGACCCTCCAATCAGTAGTCGGCCACACTACACCTGCGCCACAGCCGCCCCGTTCTTACAAGAAAAAAGTTTAAAATGTAAAAGAAAAAAGATGCAAATTTACAGGTCAAAAAAACTGCAATTTTTAGGAAAAAAGTTGCAAATTTTAGGGGAAAAAGATGCAAATTTATAAGAAAAATTACAGAAAAAAGTGTAGCAAATTTGAGAAAACAGTTGCAAATTTTTGCTTTAAAAAAGCTGCGAACCAAACCACCTTGTTGATCCTAAATTAATTTAATTAATTTAATTTAATTTACACATTCCGACAGGGTGGCCGGTGCGTTTTTACGCGTAAGGACGGCCACACCTCCATCATTCGCTGAGAAAGACGAGCAGTAAACTGGTCCAGCCGGTTGTGTTAAAGTTTGCACCTTTACTTGTGTGGTACGGGTGGCGGCTCCACCTTCCGGTTCCGCCACCGCCCGCGGCTATAGGAGGGCAGTGGGCAGGAGGGGCGGTCTCTCTGCCACCCCTGCCTGACGGCTGCGCTCGTGCGCTCGTGCGCTGTGCTGCGCCCCTCAATAAACGCGTGTTTAGTTCCACACCTGGCCTCGTCCTTGGCTCCGTACTACCGACATAACATTTGGCAACGAGGATAAAAGCAGGTATGGACGCGTGTGCTACACCTGTTCGGCCATTTTTGGAGCTTCCCGGTGAGCCACCCGTTCCTTGGGAAGTTGGAGAAACTGAGGGCACGTGCGCTGTTGGTCCATAATCTCGGAACGGAGGGACAGTGAACTCTGAGCGCGATGGGCCACTGTGAGAGCTTTGAAGAAGTGGTTGAGCTAATGGTCCGCCATTTTCACGCCTCGTAAAACGCCACTGTCCGCAGAATCCAGTTTCGACAGCGGCGTATGTTTGTGTCTATGTTCTATCTATCTAGGTGTTCTCAGGCTCACAACTCTGTTTTCAAAACAGTCTTTAAACAATGTGAGTTCTGAGAACTCACGGATGAATCTCAAACAGCTCATCGTCAGTAACAGCACAGGAACAGTCCTCACAAAAGGGCCAAAGCAAAGGCTTCTCGGGGTGGGGTCTGGTCAAGTGGACCCCTGACCAAGTGAGCATCCCATGTGGACCCCGGTATCCAACCTATACAGTACACGTACAGGTACTTTTTCAATCCAGGGATTTACAAACTGATTCATAATTTCCTACAGCCTCATTCATTGTAGTCCCACAGACTGTGGATTTTCATCTGGGGCAGCCAGCGGTGGAGAAGAAAAGTCTTTTGAAACCAGAAACAGAACCAAACCGTCTCCGGGTCACCTTAGTTGGCATCTTACATACAGTATATATAATCACAGGATTGAAAATATACTTGTACATGTACAGATTGGGTCCCGGGGTCCACTTGGGGTGCTCACTTGGTCAGGGGTCCACTTGACCTGTATCCCCCCCGGTGGTGGGAGGAAACGGCACCTGTTGCAGGCACACACGCAGTCTGGTCCGCTGGCCTCGTCCGCATCAAGCAGTCCATGTGTCGCTTACTCACTGCTGGCTCAAACTTCTCCATCATCTCGTTAAACTCCTGTAGTCAGTCTGATACGAAGGAAACAGAGCGGCGAACTTTCTCCATTCAAGCACAGTCCGCCTTAATCAGTCACCTGTACATGGCAACAAGCAGATCACATTTTCAACAGTCGTCAGCACAGTTCTCCATGGCTCCCCAGGCTGTTTATCCACAGGACCATATCCATCACCCACATCCACCATGCTACCGGCTTCCTCTGCCGCATCAAAGGAAAACTCCTCATTATTGCAGGTAAAGCGGAGGGCTGCTGGACACTGCGTCCTACACCTGATGTTCTAGTCCATCAGCTTCTGGCTCACCGCGCTGAAACGTCCCCGCTGCTGCAGGATGTTCTGTGGTATGTCTTGTTGGATGGCAACCTTTGCTCCTTCGTATTCCAGCTTTTGTTTGCCACTGAGCACTAGAATCTCCATCCTGTCTGTGGGATAGTGGAGCTTCATAATGACAACCCGGGGGACGCCTGGTCTAGGGCGACCGAGTCCTCTGTGACGCCCGTCCAGCCTTATCAGCCTCCATGTTAAGTAGTTTGGGTAGTCACGTTTCGAAGAACGGACGTGCATTCTTTCCTTCGATTCCCTCCTTAACACCGAAGATCCTGATGATGTCACGGCGGGACCACGCCTCCTGGTCATCCATGCGATTAATGAGGGTAGCTAGTTTAGCTTCTGCGTCGCCTAACCTGCCCTCGAGGTCAGCGATGATGTCTTAGGCGCTGCAGATACGGCATTCAGCTTCTCCTAAACGTTTTGAGTCCTCTTCTAGCTTCGCCGTAATAATGTCTGATTTGTTAGAGAACACAGCCAGTTTCTCCTCCGTGATGGCTGCAAGCTTGGCTGTAATTCCCCTTATTAGAGCGGTGCTGTCAACGAGTGAGCTAGCATTAGCCTCCATGGAGGCTGCGTCTGTAGTAGTCGTTTCAGTGGGCTGTCGGCGGTTCTTTCTCTGACCCCTCTGGTTTTCAGGGCGTCTGCTGATATTCCTTTGCTGGACATGATCACCAGCCACTCCCCTGCTTAAGCGTGTCAAATGACTACAGGCATGAACACATGAGTTTAGCCATAGTTCCCTCACACCCATGTGGCCACGATCCTCAGTGCGATGCCTTCACCCGCAAGCCAAGCGGCAAATTTTTGAGTCAAGAAAGTTGCAAACTTGTGAGAAAAATGTTGCAAATTTACTAGAAAAAAGTTTCAAATCTATGAGAAAAAAACACAAATTTGAAGTAAAAAGCTAAACAAATGAGAAGTTGCAAATTTACAAGAAAAAAGTTCAAAATCTACAAGAAAAAAGATGCACATTTACAGGTTAAAAAAAATGAATTTTTGGGGGGAAAAAATTTGCAAATTTGCAGTAAGAAAGATGCAATTTTTTGAGGAAAAGGGGCAAATTTATAAGGAAAAAGTTGAAAAATTACAGGAAAAAAGTTTCACGTTTTTGATAAAAAAGTTGCAAATTTATGAGAAAAAAGTTTCAAATCTACAAGAAAAATATTTGCAAATTTACAATAAAAACTTGCAAATTTTGAGGGAAAAAAGATTCAAATTCATAAGGAAAAAAGTTGAAAAATTACAGGAAAAAAGTTGCATATTTTTTAGTAAAAATTTGCCAAATAAAAAGTTTCCAATTTTGAGGAAAAAAAATTCAAATGTATGAGAAAAATATTTGTAAATTTACAATAAAAAAGTTGCACATTTTGGGTGGAAAAGGTGGAAATTTATAAGGGAAAAAAAGTTGAAAAATTACACGAAAAAAGCTGCAAATTTTTGATTAAAAAAAGCTGCAAATTTACAAGAAAAAAGTTTCCAATCTATGAAAAAATACTTGCAAATTTGCAGGAAAAAGTGCAACTCAATGAGAAAAATGTTGTAAATTTATAAGTTCTTGCATTTCTGCTTGGAGCTGCTGGTTGAAATTGGTTTTATTGAGTTCTGTAGTTGCGTTAATAAAAGGTTCCTGATGACGTTGGGGGGCAAGTGTCTCTTTTTCTGCCTGTGAGTGGAGACGGGGGGATGGCAGCTCATTTTGCCGTCCTGCTACCCCCCCCCCCCCACTGGTTTTCCAGCATACTGAAGTCTAACCCCTTCATGGTCATGGGGCTCGTTTTCTAATATATTTCAAATGTTCTGCCATAAATTTTTAGCTTTTATAAATCTTTATAAATCGATAAATCCAAACCCTGATGTTTCCGTTCCCTCAGCCCGTCTCACATTCCGTCTCCTTAGTTCATTCTTTCCTTTTCTCTCTTTCTGTTCTTTTGTTGCGTTTTTACGGCCTCATAAAGCTGGAGGTCGCACAGGGGTCGACACTCGTTAAACCTCCTTCCTTCAGCCTACAGGCTGGTAAGTCTCCATGGTGACCGGCTGTGCCGCCGTCACCATGGTGACCCCTGCCATCCACAGTCACAATGAACATTGTTGGTGTTTCTGTTTTTACCACAGTGGGTCTCGTCGCTCCAGTCGTCACAGTCGTTGTGGCCATTACACACCAGCTTCTCTGGGACGCAAATCCCCGTCGCACACAGGAAGTGGTCCTTCCCTCCACACACAGCTGCCAGCCAATCGGGGAGAGAGGAGAGCAGTGATGTCATCACACCAATATGAAAAATGACAAAAAAGTTGCTAATTTTTGAGGAAAAAACTTGCAAATTTATGAGAAAAATGTTACAAATTTACAAGAAAAATGTTTCAAATATACAAAAAAAATCTGTAAATTTACATGAAAGAAGTTGCAAATTTTTGATAAAAAAGTGTGTAAATTTTGATTGAATAAAGTTGCAAATTTATGAGAAAAAGTGAAAAATTTACAAAAAAAGTCTTAAATCTACAAGAAAAAAATTGCAAATTTACAGGAAAGAAGTTGCAAATTTTTGATAAAAACGTTGCAAATTTTTGATAAAAAAAAAAGTTTGTAAATTTTGATTAAATAAAGTTGCAAATTTATGAGAAAAAGTGAAAAATTTACAAAAAAAAGTCTTAAATCTACAAGGAAAAAAATACAAATTTACAGGAAAGAAGATGCAAATTTTTGATAAAAAAGTGCGTAAATTTTGATTGAATAAAGTTGCAAATTTATGAGAAAAAGTGAAAAATTTACAAAAAAAGTCTTAAATCTACAAGAAAAAAATTGCAAATTTACAGGAAAGAAGTTGCAAATTTTTGATAAAAACGTTGCAAATTTTTGATAAAAAAAAGTTTGTAAATTTTGATTAAATAAAGTTGCAAATTTATGAGAAAAAGTGAAAAATTTACAAAAAAAAGTCTTAAATCTACAAGGAAAAAAATACAAATTTACAGGAAAGAAGATGCAAATTTTTGATAAAAAAATTGCAAATTTTGATTAAAAATTTTGCAAATTTTTGATAAAAAGATGCAAATTTTGATTAAAAAGTTGCAAATTTATGAGAAAAAGTTGCAAATTTACAAGAAAAAAGTTTAAAATCTACAAGAAAAAAATTAGCAAATTTACAGGAAAGAACTTGCAGATTTTTGATTAAAAAAAGTTGCAAATTTATGAGAAAAAGTTGCAAATCTACAAGATAAAAAATTACAAATTTAAAGGAAAGAATGCAAATTTTGATTTAAAAAAGCTGCAAATTTTGATTAAAAAAGTTGCAAATTTATGAGAAAAATGTTACAAATTTACAAGAAAAATGTTTCAAATATACAAAAAAAAATCTGTAAATTTACATGAAAGAAGTTGCAAATTTTTGATAAAAAAGTGTGTAAATTTTGATTGAATAAAGTTGCAAATTTATGAGAAAAAGTGAAAAATTTACAAAAAAAGTCTTAAATCTACATGAAAAAAATTGCAAATTTACAGGAAAGAAGTTGCAAATTTTTGATAAAAACGTTGCAAATTTTTGATAAAAAAAAGTTTGTAAATTTTGATTAAATAAAGTTGCAAATTTATGAGAAAAAGTGAAAAATTTACAAAAAAAGTCTTAAATCTACAAGAAAAAAAATACAAATTTACAGGAAAGAAGATGCAAATTTTTGATTAAAAGTTACAAATTTTGATTAAAAAGTTACAAATTTATGAGAAAAAAGTTTCAAGTCTACAAGAAAAAAATTAGCAAATTTACAGGAAAGAACTTGCAGATTTTTGATAAAGAATGTCTGTAAATTTTGATTAAATAAAGTTGCAAATTTATGAGAAAAGTGACAATTTACAAGAAAACGTTTTAAATCTAAAAGAAAAAATAGCAAATTTACAAGAAAGAAGTTGCAAATGTTTGATCAAAAACACTGCAAATTTTTAATAAAAAGCTGCAAATTTTGGTTGAAAATGTTGCAAATTCATGGGAAAAAAGTTACAAACATACAAGAAAAAACTGCAAATTTACAGGAAAGAAGTTGCAAATTTTTGATAAAAACATTGCAATTTCTTGATTAAAAAAGTTGCAATTTCTTGATAAAAAAAGTTGCAAATTTATGAGAATGTGAAACATTTTGAGGCTAATTCAGGCCTTCATTCTGCACACCTGAGAACACTTTAAGGACGGTACTCACAGGGTTTCCCTTTAATCTGACGCGGCGTGTAACAGGCCGGGGCTGACGATGATGATGATGATGGCGGTGATGAAGGCGGCGTGCTGTTGCTGAACTGGGAGCAGCGCAGGAAGTCGGGCCAGGAGGCGTTGAACATGTGGAGGACGGGCTCGCAGCCCTCCCTGGCCGCCTCGCAGAAGGACGCGCAGGGCAGCACCACCATCCTGGAAGCATCAGACCGTAAAAAACTCAGACTCCCATGATGCTCCTGCCACAGGTCAGCCACAGTTAAAGCTGCTAAACCCGACAACAGTGAGGGTGCAGCGGTTTAATTTAAGCCGCTGTGTGACGGCGCTATTATTAGCGCCGTCACACAGCGGCGGCCCGCACGGCTGTGAACAGCTGAGTTCCACCGGGCGGGAGTCACAGATTAGAAACCCCACTGTGGAGCGGTTTCTGTCCACCAAAACACCAACATGGGCCCACAACAGAAAACCGAGCCTGAAACTGAAGGTGAAACCGCGGGTCAGGATAATAAACTGCAGCTCTGAAACTTCTCTCACAGATGAGTTATTTCATGTGAAGACGCCCAGAACGTGTGAGTGGAGAACGTGGGAACAAGCACAGAAACGGTGCTAGCTTAATAGTTAGCATTAATGTCCGGTCTGCAGCTGAGAACGTCACGTTTGTTACCAACGCAACAGAACACCGAGGCGAGGCCAATCATCCCCATCAGACATTTCTAATCTACAGTGGTGTGAAAAAGTGTTTGCCCCCTTCCTGATTTCTCATTTTTTGTATGTTTGTCACACAAAATGTTTCAGATCATCAAACAAATTTAAATATTAGACAAAGATAACACAAGTAAACACAAAATGCAGTTTTTAAATGAAGGTGTTTATTATTAAGGGAAAAAAATCCAAACCTACATGGCTCTGTGTGAAAAAGTGACCCCCCCCCCCCAGTTAAAACAAATTAACTGTGGTTTATCACATCTTTGGAAAGTTGAGTTCAATTTCTCTAGCCACACCCAGGTCTGATTACTGCCACACCTGTTTTCAATCAAGAAATCACTTAAATTGGACCTGCCTGACAAAGTGAAGTAGACCAAAAGATCCTCAAAAGCTAGACATCATGCTGTGATCCAAAGAAATTCAGGAACAAATGAGAAACAAAGTAATTGAAAGACTTTGGAGTGGCCTAGTCAAAGTCCTGACCTGAATCCGACAGAGATGCTGTGGCATGATCTTAAAAAGGCGGTTCATGCTGGAAAACCCTCCAATGAGGCTGAATTACAACAATTCTGCAAAGATGAGTGGGCCAAAATTCCTCCACAGCGCTGTAAAAGACTCCTTGCCAGTTATTGCAAACGCTTGATTGCAGTTGTTGCTGCTAAGAGTGGCCCAACCAGTTAATAGGTTTAGGGATGTTACGACCCGAGCGCTGGGTTCTGCCCACGCTCGGGCTACGCACAGCTCGCTGCCGGCCTTGACAGCTGTGGGTTGTATTCTGGCCTCACCGGGCTCTTATGGTGAAGGCGCTCGGTGGGGCTTCCGCCTGTCAAGGTTGGTCAGCTGTCTGTCATTACTGCTCATTAGTGTTCGCCTTTATAAGGCGGGCACTGACAGCAGTTAGATTGCAGGAGTATCGTCAGACATCGTCAGATATCGTCTAAACCTCGTTAGACCTTCATGTCAGGTTTGTGTTCTTTCATGTCTTGTCATAGTTCAGCTCGTAGTGGCTGGGGTTAGCCCTACGAGTCCTTGTATCGCTTAGTGTGTGTTTTGCCCTTAGCGGCTCATAGCCTCGTGTCTTGTCTTGTGTTATTAAATTACCATCATTGCAAAACTCACCGGTGGACTCTTGGCGTCTTATGGCGATCCGCGAGGGACACCGCATGACAAGGGAGCAATCCCTTTTTCACACAGGGCCATGTGGGTTTGGATTTTTTTTCCCCTTAATAATAAACACTGTGGTTTATATTAATCATATATCCCATAACCTACATATGTATAAGCATATTAGAATGTTTGGTGATTACATATGTGCAACGACCTCACGCCTCAGAACAGGACAAGAGGTCTCAATCGCCAGCGAAGATCAAAGAGCATCCGAGTTGCAGCGGTGGAGACCAGATTGATCGCCCTGACTTCCCAGGGCCAGGTGGAGGAGACAGAGGACAATGGAGGAGATCGATCGCCCTGACCACCCAGGGTCAGGTGGAGGAGTCGGAAGACAAAGGAGGGGGGATTAAGCTAATGCGGGATGTCAGCTTTGATGTGCAATGTCTTTTGTTATGTGTAGGTATAAGTATGTAGGTCTGAATGTGTTCGACCTCTTATTCTGCTTCTGCACTGAGATGAGACTTGTTAGAGGAGCGAAGCTGATAATAAACTTTGGTTTATAAATCACATTGCCTCGTTATTCCAAGCTCTTCTACACTGGTGACCCTGACGCGAGGATGGAACAGAGGCGTTCTCCCGCGATTGACTCATCAGAGGCGACCCAGGCAAACGCCGGCGCCCATGCAGACAGGGGAACAGATGGACGACGTTCCCCCACGGCAGAAGCTACAGAGAGGGCTCAACCGAGCACCAGCCCCACCGCGAGAGCCGAAGGAAGGCGCTCTCACCCGGCGGACACATCAGGGACGGCCCACACAAGCGCCGTCACCGTCAAGCTGCCGGACTTCTGGCAAGAAGACCCGAGCTCGTGGTTCCAGCAAGCTGAGGCTCAGTTTGCACTGGCGGGCATAACGGCAGACGACACAAAATTCTATCACATCGTCGCCAAACTCGACGCTGCCACTTCGAGATGTGCGCGGAGCATAATCCAGCGGCTGCCTGCCCAGGACAAATATAGAGAACTGAAGGCGACCATCGTCGAGAATTTCGTCCCCTCAGCCGAGGAGAGAGCGGAGAGGATTCTGGCGATCTACGGCCACAGAGGATGCAGACCTAAGGCCCTCATGGAGGACATGCTGCAGCTCAAGGAAGAGGACAACGACAACTTCCTCTTCCAACATATCTTCCTCAGTACTCTGCCGCCACACATGAGAGGGACGCTTGTCAACATGCGGTGCAGCACCCAGCAAGACTTCCGCGCGCTGGCCCGCGAAGCGCAGCGACTCGTCAACGCCTGCAGCGAACAGATGGCCACAGCAGCATCCGCAGATCTCAGCGCTGATGCCCAGAGCAACGGGGAACCACAGACAACTGAGCAGAGCCCGCCCACCATGGCGGCGACACGACCAAGACGCAACAGGCGGAGCGACATCTGTTATTACCACCACCGTTTCGCTGAGAAGGCTTACAAATGCGTTCCCCCCCTGCAAGTTCAGAGTTCGGGAAACTCCAAAGCCGAGAACCGTTAACGGCTGCGGTTCTCGGCGAAAACAATAAGCTTCTCTATGTGACCGACGGACACACCGGCAGACAGTTCCTGATTGACACCGGAGCTCAACTGAGTTTTCACTCACCCCTTCCCACGCAGGACCGGGCCATGGGTCCCCGGGGCAATGGGGCGATGGCAGCCAACGGCTCCATCATCGACACTTACGGTGAAAGGAGCCTGCCTCTTTGCATTCATGGCCGCAACTACAGATGGACATTTATTGTAGCGGCAGTGAGTTTTAACTTGTGGGCGCTGATTTTTTGTGTGCACATGGGCTGTTAGTCGATCTAGCAAATAGACGCTTGGTTAATGCACTGTCATTTTAATTCTATTCCCTGCTCAGCTCGAGTTTCTCCACCTGTTAACAATGATAGACCGTACTACCGCTGGCCTGAGGCAGGGTCCCTCTGGCGTCAACCACAGCGGCCGGAAGTCGCTCGCGTTTTTTTGACAAACTGGGTGGCACGTTTCGACCATCCCATCGGACATCACGTCCGAATGGGGCCTCAATTTGTCTCAGAGCTTTGGTACAGCCATGGCCCAGCAGCTTAGGGGCGACAATTCACCGCACACCGCTTATCACCTCAGGCTAATGGGTTATGCGAGCGCTTTCACAGATCTTTAAAGGGCCGCCCTCAGAGCCTCACTAACGGATACAAATTGGGTAATAAACTTCCCTGGGTTTTATTGGGGTTGCATGCTGCGCCTAAAGAGGATCTAGATGCCTCCCCAGCAGAATTAGTTTTGCACAACCTCTCAGACTCCCAGGTTGAGTTTTTACCAGAGAACCCCAGTCGGGGGGCCCCCCTGGGCATTTACAACCCTGAGGCCTTTAGGCACGCAACGGGACCGGTACACTCTCCCCGGACCGGCACATCACACTCTTTTCCACGGGTTTTTGTCCCCCAAGCTTTTAACAAAACGCAAATTCGTTTCTTGTTAGGCATGAAGCTTTAAAATCAACCCTCCCCCCCTCACTCCACCAGTACGATGGACCACGATCAGAGTGCTGGAACCTGGCTGATAAGCATTTGTGCTTGATTTAGGGGACAGAAAAGAAACAGTCAGCATTGACAGACTTAAACCTGCCTTTCTTGTTGAGAGACGAAACCTGCACGGGTGGCGAGGGCACCTCGGCAGGGGTAGACCCCCAAGAAAAAAGACTCAACCCCCCTGCAGGGACACAAATAACCCACTCTCCTCCCCAATCTGCAGATTCCTTACAGGAAGGTACCCGCCAGGACGCCCAAGCGGACCCACAGCAGATTCGGGGAGAAGATTAAACCCAGACGGCACAGGGACTGATGCAAATTAACCAAAGTTGTGTAACTATTTTATCAGATTGCTGCCGTGACAGTTTTAAAGATGATTTGGATATTACTACGCTGTTATGGTTACCACTGAATTCTCTACAGGAGCAGGACCTGCTGGAAAGTCTTCTTCCTTGTCAAGAGGTTTTAACAGTATAGTATGTCATCGAAATTATCTTATAAACTGGATGGACTTACTTTGATTGTCCCTTTCTCTTAGTCATTTGGGGGGGGGCTGTGGTTTATATTAATCATATATCCATAACCTACATATGATAAGCATATTAGAATGTTTGGTGATTACATATGTGCAACAAACCTCATGCCTCAGAAACAGGACAAGAGAGGTCTCAACCGCCAGCGAAGATCAAAGAGCATCCGAGGCGCAGCGGCTGGAGACCAGATCGATCGCCCTGACTTCCCAGGGCCCAGGTCGGAGGAGACAGAGGACAATGGAGGACGATCGATCGCCCTGACCACCCAGGGTCAGGTGGGAGGAGTCGGAAGACAAAGGAGGGGGGATTAAGCTAATGCGGGATGTCAGCTTTGATGGCAATGTCTTTTGTTGTGCTGTAGGTACAAGTATGTAGGTCTGAATGTGTCTCGACCCTCTTATTCTGCTTCCTGCACTGAGATGAGACTTGTTAGAGGAGCGAAGCTGATAATAAACTCTGGTTTATAAATCACATCGCCCCTCGTTATTCCAAGCTCTTCTACAAACACCTTACTTTAAAAACTGCATTTTGTGTTTACTTGTGTTATCTTTGTCTAAAATTTAAATTTGGTTTGATGATCTGAACATTTAAGCTGTGACAAACATACAAAATAAGAAATCAGGAAGGGGGCAGACACTTTTTCACACCACTATATGTGGTGGTAATGACATCACGTGACAGAGATTACTTAAAACACGGAGATGAACGGTATGGAGCACTTCTGCACATGTTCTGTAACGCATTCTGTACACTGCCATTCCCAATTGCCATAGATACAGAACGTTCCATAAGGAACACTAGTGGTCCTGCTAGCTAGCAGTATCGGAGTTTTTTATGAACAATGTACTTGTAACATTAGATACAGAAACACTCCGTACAGACTGCTAGCTAGTCCTGCTAGCTCAAAGGTTTTACCACTCATGAAAATATAATGTACTTATATGTCATACATGTTCGTAGCAGTCCTGCTAGCTAATGGACCATACTTGTCTCCGTACATACTGAACCACTCTGTATAGAAAGATAGCTAGTCCTGCTAGTGCAAGCTGTTTTACAAACATGAAAATATAACGTTAGTTCATGTACATGGTTCTGTAGCTGGTCCTAGCTATACCAGTTAGTACATGTTCCATAGCTACTGAACGTTCCCATACAGAACACTAGAAAAACATAGGCATCAGAGGCAGTTTATCTAGAAAGCAGATTTTTTTTATAAAAATGGATCTACCGGGGGGTAAAAACTTATAATGGCCCACACACACGCATGCCTGGTGTCAACCTCATCTTCTGATTGACTGCCTTGATAGACTGCGTGTCCACCACACACGTTTTTGTCGCCCAACTGCCCTGAACTTCTTTTTTTTTACTTGTGTGCTGCACTCTGGGGACAAAAGTCTGTGCCTTGTATCTAGCAACAAGGTGGCCCTTGTCACTCACAGCTCAGCACTTCCACTTTTCCGTGGTCAGACTTTTCTACCTCATTTTTTTATAGCAGTCTCTAAATAACGATGGGACAGAAAGGTATTCTGGCATTGGGAGCAGCTCTGGATGCAAACTATGGTGGAGCACGGAAAAGAAAACAGGAGTCTGGGTACAGACATCACCCAGGACTTGTACAGGAGAACCAGACACCCAACTTGTGCCAGAGTTCTGCTATGACGGTCCTGTTTCAAGGAGTATTCTAGACTTACTACCAGTCAGTTTGAACTGGTTTTGGAGAAGACTGGCCCGTCACCTTTTCAGATGCAGACTAATTACAGAGAGCCCTTCTGAGGTGAGTAGTCTATGGTCAAAAGTTTGTTGTTTATTTTCACATCTATTTTCGTAAAACTCACGATGAGATATGCTCAACACACAGTTTCCTAAAGTCATACATGACTGTCGATAAATGATCACATTTCACACTGGAGGTATTTCCATCTTTTTGCAGTCATCAACTGTACAAATTCAGTTGGTATCAGTTAACTGCCTGAATCTACCGTAACAGACTTGTGAGAAATATGACCGTGACAAAGGCACCAACACTCCCCTGACATGCTGACAGATGCGGACATGTTCCTCCAAGTGTTGGCTTTCAAATTTTGATCATGATATCCTTCTAGTGTCAGATCAGAGTACCGGGTTGTTTGGACGCAGCAAATGTCAGCCTCTCCTTTGCTCTTCCTGCACCGGCATCTATGTTCCCGCCCTTCCTTAATTCTGCATTGGCCTGCTTAGAAAGGTCCTGACATTGACCCTGAGCGCGGCCCTGCAGTCTGAAAGGTAAACTTTTTCCAGCGCAACCAAAAAAACAGTCCCAGCAGAGAGCGTCCTACCGCACCAAGGTAGACGCTGGACTACATAGAGAATGAATAGAACATAGTCACTCCACAGCAGAAAAAATGCGTTTTTGAACACGCCCCTCACGATTAGTGGACTAATGAACAAACAAACCGACAAACCTTACGGTACATTCCTTAATTTCTTATTGCATGTACTTATTTACTGATAACTGGTTTATTTACAGTCATCAGATACAGAACATGCGCGTGTACGTACGGGACATGCTAAGTGCAGGCTGTGGCTCATGACGAAGGCCCATTGACACAGAACTGAAAGCAGGCAGGATCGGCAGACGTCGCGAATGGAACATGTACGGAACATGTTGATATGGTACATGTATCGAACATGTTTGGTATGGGACATGTGGGAACCTGTTCCGGTATGAAACGTGTATGGAACCTGCTTGGTATGGAAAATTTGCGGAACATGTTTGGTATGGGACATGTAGGGAACATGTTTGGTAATGGAACATGTGTGAGAACGGAGTTCGGTACAGAACGTGGAGCCTGCTTGGTTACTTGAACATGTTATGGAACATGTTTGGTATGGAACATGTGCGGAACATGCTTCAGTATGGGACATGTACGGAACATGTTTGGTATGGAACATGTGCGGTATGGAACGTGTATGGAGCCTGCTTGGTATCGAACGTGCGTCCGAAACACTGTTGGTATGGAACATGCAGACACTGTTTGGTATGGAACATGTTTGGTATGGTATGAACTATTCGGTATGAAAGTGTACAGAACCTGCTTGGTATGGAAAATGTGTGGAACATGTTTGGTACTGGAACACCGTATGGAACATGTTTGGTATGGAACATGTGCGGAACATGTTCAGTACCTGGGACATGTACGGTCATGGAACGTGTATGGAGCCTGCTTGGTACTTGAACATGTGTAGAACATGTTTGGTATGGAACATGCAGAACAAGTTTGGTATGGAACATGTGTGGTATGGAATGTGTATGAAGCCTGTCTTGGTATCGAACATGTGTAGAACATGTTTGGTATGGAACATGCAGAACATGTTTTGGTATGGAACATGCAGAACATGTTTGGTATGGAACATGTATGGATCATGTTTGGTATGGAACATACAGAACATGTTTGGTATGGAACATGTGCGGTATGGGATGTGTATGAAGCCTGCTTGGTATCGAACATGTGTAGAACATGTTTGGTATGGAACATGCCAGAACATGTTCCGGTATGGGACATATACGGAACATGTTTGGTATGGGACATGCTGCGGAACATGTTCGATATGAAACGTGTATGGAACCTGCTTGGTATGGAAAATGTGCGGAACATGTTTGGTATGGGACATGTACGGAACATGTTTGGTGTGGAACATGTTGTGGAACATGTTCGGTATGGAATGTGCATGGAGCCTGCTTGGTATCGAACATGTGTAGAACATCGCTGGTATGGAACATGTGCGGTATGGAACGTGTATGGAACATGTTTGGTATGGAACATGCAGAAACATGTTGGTATGGAGCCGTGTATGGAACATGTCTTGGTATGGAACGTGTACAGAACATGTTTGGTATGGGACATGTATGGAACATGTTCAGTATGGAACATGTACGGAACAGGCTTGGTATGGGGACATGTACAGAACAGGTTTGGTATGGAACATGTAAGCAACATGTTTGGTATGGAACATGTATAGACCTGTTTGGTACTGGAACACGTACAGAACCTGTTTGGTATGGGACATGTACGAGCATGTTCAGAACATTCTGTAACATATCGTTCATTGCACGTATCAGTACGGCAGCAATTGTGATTTACATCAGGCCTCTCCAGTTGCTGCTAACACACTAGCTAGCAGGCTGGAGCTAGCTAGCGTGATATCTGTGATGTCTTCTGTGCTCGGCTTGTCTTTGCGCTATGATGTCCTACTACAGTGTCACTCTCACATCACCAGTTACCCACTGTGTGTGTTACCTGTTGTGCGTAGCGTCAGCGGTGATGCACTCGGGCAGTGCCAGCGAGCAGCCGAACAGCATGATGTGTCTGTAGCAGGAGAGTCTGCTGAGGTAGTTGAAGAACCTGCAGACAGACTGACATCAGAGACGACCTCTGGCTGGTTTATTTAACTGTTTAATAAATCAAATTGGCCTGGTTACCTTAGCAACATGTCGACCTCTGAGCTCTTGACCACGGCAAGGAGGAGGACAGCCATGTCTGATTGTAGGGCAACATGTGACACTGAGGCTCCGCCATCAGCTGACAGGCATCTAAACACCAACACAGGCACGTCAAAAAGAAGTAGCATGGCCACACACTCCCAACACCGGCCGTCATCGCATCCTCCTCCTGTCTGCTAGCAGAGTCCACGCTCACGGCTAGCTCCACCAGTATCCATTGGTGGTCGGATGCTCCACCAGCTTCCACCGGCCGACGTGCTACAGAGACCAGAAATGAACCTCGAGATGTGGCGGGGGCCTGAAAAGAGCCAGGTGCTGGCGGTGGATGGTATTCAGGTGACAATATCTAACGGTAATGCTAACAACAATAACCCACTGATGTGCAAACAAGTTAATAATAAAAGAAGTCACAAAACTACTGGGATCAAGACATGTTTGGGTTTGTGTCACATCAGAACCCAGCCCTGCGTTCAGATGACAAAACTGTTTGCAACCGTTCAGAATTGTTCATTAGTTTCCGTAACTGAATGACATAGTCGCCGTCAACTGTTTTCTCATTGGCCGAACTCTTCGGGGAGGTGACTCGTGTAGCAAACAAAGATGGTGGCTAGGTAAGATAGTCTGAGATATCCCTTTTTTTTCTTTTCTTTTCGGAGCAATTCTATCAATTTAAGCGTAGGTTATGTCAGCTTGTAAGTAAAACAATACCACACATAAAATATTGTGTTGGTGGAGGTAAATAAATTTTTCTTGTAAATTAGCATTTTTTCTCAAACATTTACTTTTCTCTAGCAAATTTACACATTTTTTTCCTGTAAATAAGCATTTTTCCTCATGTTGTTTTTCTTATAAATTTGCACCAGATATTTTCTTATAAATGTACTAATTTTTTTCTCAGAAATTAAGTTTTTTTCAGATAAATTAAGATTTTTTTTTTCCTCATACATTGCTACTTTTTTCTTTAAAAATTTACACTTTTTTTTTCTCGTAACTGTCTACTTTTTATTTGCATCTTTTCCTTTTTTTTCTCTCAAAAATTTAGGAATTTTTATTTAAATGTCAATTTGTTTTTTTTGCAATGTGACATTTTTTTCCACCAAAATTTTGACCTAATGGGGTCTTGGTCCGGGTTGTAAACAGCTTGATAGTAGTTGGGTTATGCAAAACAAACTGAGGAATTAACTGTCCCAGGAAACTGGTGTTGTTACCATGGTAGCAGCTCAGCCCTACATGAAATGATGGCGTCATGATGGGTGGACGGAGGCTTGTTGGGGCTCAAACCCAAAAAAATGAGTTGTTGTGATGAAGGCTTGCTTCAGCTGGGTGTAAAATGGTGCTGCTGCAGCATTTCAACCCCCAAGTCCTTCTGTACCTCATCATTAAGGGTCTAGAGCGCGTGAAAACCGAGGAGCCGGTGCCCGACCAGCCCTCTTTACACTGTGAAACACTGGAGCTCAGTCAGAGGATGTGGCCTGTTGACTGACCGTGGATGGTCATGTCCTAGCCCCCCCCCCCCCCCACACACACACACACATCACCCACTCCAAATGGAGCCATAATTCACTAAAGCTCCAGCTGGTGACCGCCCGGCAACCAATCAGAGGCAAGGATGGGCTGGGTTCATTAGCATTCACCTCAGCAGTCACATGAGAGGATGGAAGGACAGAAGAGGAAGACGAGGGGAGGAGAATCTTAAAGTATTAAAACGGCCGTCGTCCGGGCCGTGGCGCCGTGTTGGCAGGAGTTAGGTTTACACCACCGGGTGGTGTCATAATAATAAGGGAAAAAAAGGTACAATTTAAGAGAATATTGCTGCAGACTTTACCAGGTAACACTGTGCAAACATTCTGACAAAACATGAAATTTATGGAAAAGTAAATGGACAAGATTAAAAAAGACAGCAAAATTAAATACGTATAATTAATTTTCAGAAAATTTAGAAACATGTTGCCAAATTATGAGATAACAAGTAAGGAAATTGCAAGAAAAATCCTGCATAAATGTACCTATGCCAGGCAGTGGGGGTGGTGCTGCTATCCAGGTGGGGCTCAATGATGTCACCAACTCCAGCCAATCAGGAGGCCCCTGGTGTAGGTCTGGCGTCGGGCGTGGCCTGAGAAGGCAGCGCAGCGGTGGCTGTGCTCTCTTCGTAACGTCGCTGTGGTTTCCCGCCAGAATCGTGACGTTTCCCACCTCCCAACACAAGGCGATGGGCAGGTAGGTGGCAACGTAGGGTCGCCTTGTGCCGTTACTGTGGTAACCACGGTCGCTGTCGGAGATGGGCTCGGGGGGAGGGCAGGGGGGCGGAGTCCAAGAGGCGGCCACCCAAAAATACCTGAAGAAGGATGACAGTGAAGAGTCATCATTCACCACATTTGCACTGACACATTTTCTCATAAATTTGCAAACAACTTGCCAAGTTTTTTCTTGCAAATTCAACTTTTTTTTTTTTTTTTTTTTTTCTTAAAATTTGGTGACTTTTTTTTTTTTACATCTTTCATGTAAATTTGCATTTTTTTTCCTCATACATTTGCCTACTTTTTCATGCAAATTTTCACTTTTTTTCTTCCAAAATTTGCTACTTTTTTTTTGCAAATTGGCAAGTTTTTTTCTTACAAATTAGCATTTTTTCCCTCATATATGTAAAACTTTTCTCCCTAAATTTTCTAACTTCTTTCTTGCACAATTTGCTTCTTTTTTTTTTATAACTTTGCACATTTTTCCTTTAAATTTATTAGCATTTTTTCCTCATAAATGTATACCTTTATCCTAAATTTTCTGTTTTTCTTGCAAATTTGCTTATTTTTTTATAAATTTGCACATTTTTCCTTTAAATTTACAAGTTCTTTTCTTACAAATTAGCATTTTTTTCCTCATAAATGTATACCTTTTATCCTAATTTTTCTGTTTTTCTTGCAAATTTGCTTATTTTTTTTATAAATTTGCACATTTTTCCTTTAAATTTACAAGTTTTTTTTTTACAAATTAGCATTTTTTTCCTCAAAACTGTACAACTTTTATCCTAAATTTTCTACGTTTTTCTTGCAAATTTGCTCATTTTTTTCATAAATTTGCACATTATTCCTTAAAATTTACAATTTTTTTCTTGCAAATTAGCATTTTTTTCCTCATAAATGTATAACTTTTATCCTAAATTTTCTGTTTTTCTTGCACATTTGCTTTTTTTTTATAAATTTGCATATTTTTCCTTTAAATTTACTTTTTTTCTAACAAATTTGCATTTTTTTCCTCATAAATGTATAACTTTTATCCTAAATTTTTCTACGTTTTTTCTTGCAAATTTGCTCATTTTTTTCATAAATTTGCACATTTTTCCTTTAAATTTACAATTTTTTTCTTACCAAATTAGCATTTTTTCTCATAAATGTATAAACTTTTATCCTAAATTTTCTAGGTTTCCCTGCACATTTGCTTATTCTTTTTATAAATTTGCACATTTTTCCTTTAAATTGGCAAGGTTGGTTTTTTTCTAACAAATTAGCATTTTTTTCCTCATCAATGTATAACTTTTATCCTAAATTTTCTCGGTTTTTCCTTGCAAATTTGCTTATTTTTTTATAAATTTGCACATTTTTCCTTTAAATTGGCAAAGTTCTTTTCTTACAAATTAGCATTTTTTTTCCTCATAACTGTATAACTTTTATCCTAAATTTTCTAGGTTTTTCGTGCAAATTTGCTCATTTTTTTCATAAATTTGCACATTTTTCCTTTAAATTTACAAGTCTTTTCTTGCAAATTAGCATTTTTTTCCTCATAAATGTATAACTTTTATCCTAAATTTTCTGTTTTTCTTGTACATTTGCTTATTCTTTTTATAAATTTGCACATTTTTCCTTTAAAATTACTTTTTTTTAACAAATTAGCATTTTTTTCCTCATCAATGTATAACTTTTATCCTAAATTTTCTGTTTTTCTTGCAAATTTACTCATTTTTTTCATAAATTTGCACATTTTTCCTTTAAATTTACAAGTCTTTTCTTGCAAATTAGCATTTTTTTCCTCATCAATGTATAACTTTTATCCTAAATTTTCTACGTTTTTCGTGCAAATTTGCTCATTTTTTTCATAAATTTGCACATTTTTCCTTTAAATTTACTTTTTTCTGACAAATTAGCATTTTTTTCCTCATCAATGTATAACTTTTATCCTAAATTTTCTGTTTTTCTTTCAAATTTACTCATTTTTTTCATGTTTGCACATTCTTCCTTTAAATTTGACCTTTTTTTTCTTACAAATTAGCATTTTTTCCTCAAATGTATACCTTTTATCCTAAATTTTGTTTTTCTTGCAAATTTGCTTATTTTTTATAAATTTGCACATTTTTCCTTTAAATTTACAAGTTTTTTCTTACAAATTAGCATTTTTTTCCTCATCAATGTATAACTTTTATCCTAAATTTTCTACGGTTTTCTTGCAAATTTGCTCATTTTTTTCATAAATTTGCACATTTTTCCTTTAAATTTACAAGTCTTTTCTTGCAAATTAGCATTTTTTTCCTCATAAATGTATAACTTTTATTCTAAATTTTCTGTTTTTCTTGCACATTTGCTTATTCTTTTTATAAATTTGCACATTTTTCCTTTAAATTTACTTTTTTTCTAACAAATTAGCATTTTTTTCCACATCAATGTATAACTTTTATCCTAAAATTCTGTTTTTCTTGCAAATTTGCTTATTCTTTTTTATAAATTTTGCACATTTTTCCCTTTAAATTTACAAGTTCTTTTTCTTACAAATTAGATTTTTTTCCTCATAAATGTATAACTTTATCCTAAATTTTCTACGTTTTTCGTGCTAATTTGCTCATTTTTTTCATAAATTTTGCCTATTTTTCCTTTAAATTTATACTTTTCTTTCTAACAAATTAGCATTTTTTTCCTCATCAATGTATAACTTTTATCCTAAATTTTCCTAGGTTTTTTCGCAAATTTGCTTATTTTTTTCATAAATTTGCACATTTTTCCTTTAAATTGGCAAGTTTTTTTTTTACAATTAGCATTTTTTCCTCATAATGTAAACTTTTATCCTAAATTTTCTACGGTTTTTTCTTGCAAATTTGCTTATTTTTTTCCATAATTTGCACATTTTTCCTTCTAAATTGGCAACTTCTTTTGTTACAAATTAGCATTTTTTTCCTCATAACTGTATAACTTTTATCCTAAATTTTCTGTTTTTCCGTGCAAATTTGCCTCATTCTTTTTATAAATTTGCACATTTTTCCTCTAAAATTACAAGTCTTTTCTAGCAAAATAGCATTTTTTTCATCATAAAATGTATAACTTTTATCCTACAATTTTCTGTTTTTTCTATGCACATTTGCTTATTCTTTTTATTAAATTTGCACATTTTTCCTTCTAAAATATACTTTTTTCTAACAAATTAGCATTTTTTTCCTCATTCAATGTATAACTTTTATCCTAAATTTTCTGTTTTCTCTTGCAAATTTGCTTATTTTTTTTTATAAATTTGCACATTTTTCCTTTAATTTAAAAGTTATTTTCTTACAAATTAGCATTTTTTTCCTCATAAACTGTACAACTTTTATCCTAAATTTCTCGTTTTTCTTGCAAATTTGCTATTTTTTATAAAATTTGCACATTATTCCTTTAAATTTACCTTTTTTTCTAAAACAATAGCATTTTTCCTAAAATTTTCTGTTTTTCTTGCAAATTTTTATTTTTTATAAATTTGCACATTTTTCCTTTAAATTACTTTTTTTCTAA